>CANQLB010000018.1:0-27381 GCA_947623455.1 Mimachlamys varia
CCCTTCCCAACCTGCTATACCGATTCACAATATAGTTACTGTGCAATGCCTTAGAGTTCCAATATGAAATGAAGGTCACTTGGTGACTATCCCGATGATTGGGGAGCGGCCCTTTCCCTCCTCGACCAACAGATCCCCGCCGATCTTCTTCTACCCGCACCAGCACTCCCCCATTCGCGTGTAACTTATTTTAATCTTGCACTTCACCCCAGTTTTTAGGGGAATTTGGAATTTGAAATGGATGGCTTCCGTCAACAAACCAGGCTCTTCCGGACCCACAGAAGTCTTATTATACTTGTTGAACACTATCTTCCCATCGAGACTGATGTCCACGGTTAATGGATGCTCCTCCTCGGAAGAGATGATCCGGCCGTGGATTATTCCCTTCATGATGATCGTCCTGTCGGTCGAGTTTATTATGGTCGTCAGAGACTCGCTTCCTGGGTGGAGTCGCCAGGGTTTGACCACTGATTCGAAAAGCTTCACAGCCTTCCTTCTCTTCGGTTATTACTTCAATTGTAGACCCAGGAAGAGCGACCGAGTTGGCTCTGAGTCATGAATGTCCTTATTAGAGTGCTTGATAGTCAGGCCGGGAACGTCGGCAAGTTCCTCGCCATAGTTGCACTGGTAAACATCTTTGCTCGTGTTGGTCAGCTTAAAATCCAGTGAGCACTCGATGTTTATGTAAAACGACCGAGTCAGCTTCACCAGGCAATTGCCCTAGGTGGATTTGATTATAGTGTGGAATTCATCGTAGCAAAGTTCACCGTTCTCAGAGATCGTGACAAAGACAGTCTTCCCCTCCAAACCGCTGAAGAGCAACCCCTTTATTTTCAAAACAGCCGGTGTTTGTCACCCTTATGCCGTCGCTTGAATCAGGGCCCAAGATCCAGCCATCCTTTGTGTGAGTGTAGAAGCTGAGTTTATTACCAGGTTCGAGAATTCGAGCGACCGGACTTTTAGCAGGGGTGCGGGCAAACATTAAGCCTATGATTGGCGATTGAGAATGGGAACTGCCGTTCGTATCCAGTTCTGAATCGGCGATCAGCACGGTCTTTTGATGCTGGTCGATGAGTATACCGATCACTGATTGCCCTTACCCCTTGTAGCTAACGCTGACCACATACTTCGTGTTGCCCTCAAGCTTTATTGATTGCAAGCTGATTGGCACTGTTCCATTAGGAACGCCTACAGATACGGGGATGTCGACTTCCTGTCTAGACAGCAGGTTTTCCCTTTCCCAGAATTGGATTATTAGTGGGAATCGGTCGATTTTGGATTTGACTGCCCCGAAGATCATACCTGAGATTTAAAGTGATTGGTTTAAAACGAGCTCCAGCGCATCAGTCTTATGAGAGTAAAGGCCCCAGTAAAAGTCGTTCTATTTGAAAAAGGTGACTGTCGAAGAGAGTGGCTTGGATGGAGTGGGTTGAGAAATCGTCTGGGTCGGTGCATTGACGGCAGGTAGTTTGGTAGCTAACTGCTTTGCGATGCTAGGGTAGAGAGTCTTGAACATATTGTTCTGACTCCGGAAATCCTTCTTGAGGTACGTCTGCTTTTCTAACCCGAAGGCAGACAACTTTGACCAATACTCGTTGTTGAACTACTCAAAGAAGTCCTGGAGCTGGTTGACAGTCGGTTGTGCTGGCTGATCTTTGTCCATACACAACTTTGCGACTTCCTAGAAAAAGATCGCGTGTTAATCTTTATAGTGGATAGCTTTCGAAAAGAGGAGTTGGACCACTTCTCCGAACGAACAGATATCAGTCGTTTTACCAGGGTAGCAGTCTAGTTATTATTTCTTCCGTAAGAAGGCTTCGATGTTCCAGCTCGCGATTTTCAGGATGCCGTTCTCCCCAATTAGGAGGGTGTCAGGGTGGATGCCGAGATACGCAATCTTTGAAAGGCGGAGCTTGGCTACTGTGCACAGCAATTGCTGGCAATAGTTGATCCGCTGGTGGTAAGAGGCTACTTGTGGAGTTTTATCAATCATTCGTTGAAGACTGCCTCCGCATGCCCACTCCATGAGCACGAACAGAGTGTCTTCCCTTCGATCATACCCTAGACAACGCACGATATTGCAAGACCTGACCTACATCACGGACCTGATTCCATTAACGATGCATTCTTCCTAGCAATCTGCATCCACCTTGAACTTCTTGACATAGATCAGTTCCTTGTGCCGGGTCCTCCAAGAGCTGCCTTCTCTCTCTAACTTAAGATGCTCGAGGCTGAGGCTTTCGAACAGAGGCTTGACGTACAAAACCATTTGGTGGTGGCGATGGATGCCGGTATTGAAACAGTCCTCACAAAGGTCGATTTCTTCACAGAATGTGCATCTGGCCCGGTAACCGGTGATCGGGTAGGCATTGCAGTTGGCACAAGTGACTCCTGGGTGTGCTGTTTGTATCTTCCCTTCGAGAATGTTGAGGAGTCTACTATAGTCGAGTTCCACCTTGTTGAAGATTGCCATGGAGTGCGTTTTTGTGTGGCTGCCGTCTTCCGGACCCAGGTCGAAGCAGGTCTGACACAGGGTTAAATCCTCGCAGTCAAGACAGTGGTATACTAGACTTGTGCTCTTCCTGCAGTGCGAGCATTCCGGCGTCCTCATGGCCAACTCTGATCTGTCTTTCATGCTTCCCGACTTCTCCTCCTCCCGACGCTCCTCCCGACGGGTGCCCTTTTTCAACTCCTATCTCTGTAGTTTTAAGCAAGGCGTAGAGTCACCACCTATTAGCTCAATTTCATCGTCTGACATTTAAAATCATCTTATCCATATTAAAAGGGGTTGGACAAGACTATCAACAGAGGTATTAAAATAAACAGCTTCTGAACCAGATCAAGATTGTGTTCAGTTGAGAGTTGTCTGGGAATTCGGCGAGCAGATGCGCGTCAGCGAGCTCACAATCTTGCATGAGTCGTCCATCATGGCAGGCTTCCCGATCGTCGGGGTAATTAACTGATAGGTATCATCTAATGAATCATCTTGGTAGAGCCGCTGATAATCGCGTGTACTCAGAAACAAATCAGACTTAGACGCTAGAAGCAGCTGCTGCTAGCAACAGTGTGCCACCTTGGTCTCTAGCACCATGGTTAATTCAGATGAATTCGTAGGGGCTCTTCTCACTGCGCAAATTCACCTTTGACAAGAGTTATCAAGTCAGAATATCATCACCAGCTTTTCCAAGGTTGAGGTAAGATTCCCAGGCTACCCCCGGGCCGAAGCCCTGCACGAGCCTCCCTCGGGAGGGTTTGAAATGGCGAGCAAGCCGCCTGAAATTATTATTTGGGATCTTAAACTTGGATGAATACTTTGACACCAAACACCATGTTAATAATAAACCATGATTGAAAATTCCTTCTTGATACATTGAGATAAAATGTCAGATGAATAGGTAGAGTTGGTAACAGTAGGAGGGGTCATAGAGCTGGATGACGACCCGTCCCAATACTTGGACAAACCGAACCAGCCCATCATTGAGTCGAATTAGCACATACAGCCCAACCATCCGCTCATACTGCCCATCGAATAGAGGTAGGAGCACATGGAGCAAATGGAATCGAGGCAGGAGCTGAAGTCGAGGCTGTCGATGCCTGTGGTTTCGATCTTGACTAACAGAAAGGCAAAATGCTCACTGTGCTGTGCGGGCACGAGTCTACTCTACCACTGTATGGACTGCAACGGCTTCACCCTGTGCCAGAGCTGCTTTGACCTCGGTCATTAAGGCAGCAGCCACACACGCACGCACACCATGGCAGTCCTCAACAAGGCAGAAGCTGACGAGGTCCGGTTACGGAGCCTCATGGAGCGGAAAGAGGACGCAGTCCACTACGATATCGCTTGTGACAACTGCGACGCGAGTCCAATCTCGGGATTCCGAGTCAAGTGCTCGGTCTGCGAAGATTTCGACCTCTGCGAGCCCTGCTTCAACAAAGGTCAGCACGACCATCATCCCATGGTCTTGTACGTGAAGCCTTTGTTCGAGCCCTTCCATCTCGCACATTTTCAATCGTAGCGTGATGCGGATCAAATGGATGGGTGGCGAAGCACAAAGAGTCGCAGCAAATCTTCGCTCTCAAGGAACTCGTCATGGACCCAGGCAGTTCAGTAGACGGCATCGTCGGAAGATCAGACAAGTCATGTCGGTCCGATCTTCCCACATCGTTCGCTGTCTGGGATACGACTGTGTAGACAACAATCTGTACATTCTCATGGAGTGGGTCGGTCGAGGCAGTCTGCAACGAAAGATCGAGGAAGCACCGAAAGAGTGCTCCTACCGACAGCGCGTCGACTTTTGCCAGCACCTGCTTTGTGCCTTGGCCAAGCTTCAATCAAAGGGAATCGCGGGTCTCAAGATCAGCCCTGAAACCCTTCTAATCGACGAGGACAACCATTTGAAGGTCAACACCCCCTGGCTATGCGACAAGAGTAACTAGTCAATAGGCTTGTGAAGGACGTTTCTTCGTTCGGACAAGTCGTTCGCTTCCTATTTTCGCCTAATCCCAATCGCGAGAGTGGAGGCTCTCGATCTGACGGACGCTACTTCTTCCAGGAAATCGCAGAATGGTGTCTGCGGAAAGATCCATCCGCACGCCCCACTGTTACGCAGCTTCAAGCCTTCTTCGCCTAGTACGAAGATAAGTTTTGGGGCAGGCTGTCGAGCTTTGGATCGACCGGTAGGGGTACCTTCAAATGAGGGACATCGACCGCAAAAACAGCATGTTCGAGACTGTTGACACGTCTATCGCTTAGGACCGGGCTGCTCTTCATGACGTTACTCCGAGTCCTGCACTTACTCCCTCTAACCCTCCGCCCTAAGGTAGAGTCACGTTTTTTACCAAATTCGATAAGTACTGGGGACTCTACACAGAAAAGACTGATGCGCTGTAGATCACTCTCAAAGAATCGTTGGAAGTGAGGGGCGTCCTATTTGGGGCAGTCGAGTCTGTCTAAAAACTAGCCCGATTCCCAATTTTCATCAGGTTCTGGAAGGCTGGAATCTGCTGTTCGAACAGGAAGTCGACGTTGACATGCCCTGCTAGGCCACACCAGAAGTGTATGTACCAATCAGATTCGAACCGATCCAACTGGAGGGCAACAAAACGTATGTAATCAGCGTTAACTACAAAATCAAGGGGCAGGCAGTGTTCGGTCGCAACTTCGGTACCCATCAAAAAGCTGTGCTGATCGGCGAGGCGGATATGGACTCGAACAACAGCTCCGTTGACAATCGCCGATCATGGGGCTAATCTTCGACCACGAACCTTCCTTTGTGGGCTAAGTTCCGATTCCAGTGCCTCACTAATAACCTGACAAAAAGACTTACTGGACCTTCTGACCATGTTGGGGGATTACTTCAAGGGCATTCTCACCTAATTGTCTGATTCAAAGAGCATAGAGGAAGCCATTGTCAAATCAAAAAAATTGGTTGCCCTGTTGATCATTTTGCAGCAATTGTCTGACAAGAAAAGTAAACTAAAATTATTCGGACCGATGCTCAAGCCTTGGCCACTCCAAGCACATGGGGTATATTCCCTGACCTTCCTGAACTCCGCCTAGGACGAGATTTGCATGACCGGAATACTCTACGGCAGACTCGTTGGTGAGGAAGAGATTCCCATCACTGTGGAAATCTACCTTGAAGGCGAGTAGTTCGCGAACTACAAGTCAAAATTAAAGCCAGAGGCGGCAGACTAGGAGACCAGAGTCTTGTAGATTGAGGAGAAGATGTTTATTTTGCCTGGGGCGAAAGTCAAGATCGTGTTCAAATACGAGGTGGCCGGGTAGTGCTGGTTCGGCGAGAAGATACTCGACAGCAAGCTAACAATCCTGTATGAGTCGGACAACACGACAGGCTCCCCGATCATCGGGATTCAGACCTAGTGAATTGCATCTTTCTACATTACGGCTTTGGTTCAAGTCCGAATCACGGTATTTTTTGGAGGTAGCCTCGTACGTTTGTTGCCCTCGATCCTCCTGTTCGTTCAAAGATAAAATGTCAGATGATTAGGTCGAGTTGATAGGAGGGGTCATAGAGCTGAATGACGACCACTTGGGCCAACCGCCGCCCATACAGCCAAACCATCCCGGGCTCATGCAGCCCATCGAGTAGATTGAGCCCATACACCCGAACCATCCAGGACTCATGTAGCCCATCGAGTCGAATGAGCCCATACATCCGAACCAACCAGGACCCATGTAGCCCATGGAATAGAGGTAGGAGGACATACAACCGAACCATCCGGGGCTCATGTAGCCACTCATGCAGCCCATGGAATAGAGGTAGGAGCACATACAGCCCAACCATCCGCTCATACGGCCCATCGAATAGAGGTAGGAGCACATGGAGCAAATGGAATCGAGGCAGGAGCTGAAGTCGAGGCTGTCGATGCCTGTGGTTTTGACCTTGACTAACAGAAAGGCAAAATGCTCACTGTGCTGTGCGGGCACGAGTCTACTCTACCACTGTTTGGACTGCAACGGCTTCACCCTGTGCCAGAGCTGCTTTGACCTCGGTCATTAAGGCAGCAGCCACACACGCACGCACACCATGGCAGTCCTCAACAAGGCAGAAGCTGACGAGGTCCGGCTACGGAGCCTCATGGAGCGGAAAGAGGACGCAGTCCACTACGGTATCGTTTGTGACAACTGCGACGCGAGTCCAATCTCGGGATTCCGAGTCAAGTGCTCGGTCTGCGAAGACTTCGACCTCTGCGAACCCTGCTTCAACAAAGGTCAGCACGACCATCATCCCATGGTCTTGTACGTGAAGCCTTTGTTCGAGCCCTTCCATCTCGCACATTTTCAATCGTAGCGTGATCCGGATCAAAAGGGATGGGTGGCGAAGCACAAAGAGTCGCAGCAAATTTTCGCTCTCAAGGAACTCGTCATGGACCCAGGCAGTTCAATAGACGGCATCGTCGGGAAGATCAGACGAGTCATGTCGGTCCGATCTTCCCACATCGTTCGCTGTCTGGGATACGACTGTGTAGACAACAGTCTGTACGTTCTCATGGAGTGGGTCGGCCTAGGCAGTCTGCAACGAAAGATCGAGGAAGCACCGAAAGAGTGCTCCTACCGACAGCGTGTCGACTTCTGCCAGCACTTGCTTTGTGCCTTGGCCAAGCTTCACTCAAAGAGAATCGCGGGTCTGAAGATCAGCCCTGAAACCCTTCTAATCGACGAGGACAACCATTTGAAGGTCAACACCCCCTGGGTATGTGGACAAGAGTAACTCGTCAATGGGCTTGTGAAGGACGTTTCTTCGTTCGGACAAGTCGTTCGCTTCCTATTTGATCCCAATAGCGAGAGTGGAGGCTCTCGATTTGACGGCCGCTACTGCTTCCAGGAAATCGCAGAATGGTGTGTGCGGAAAGATCCATCCGCACGCCCCACCGTCACGCAGCTGCAAGCCTTCTTCGCCTAGTACGAAGATTAATTTTGGGGCAGGCTGTTGAGCTTAGGGATCGACCGGTAGGGGTACCTTCAAATGAAGGACATCGGCCATAAAAACAGCATGTTCGATAGTGTTTACACGTCAATCGCTTAGGACCGACCTACTCCCTCTGGTCCTCCGTCCTAAGGCAGACTCACATTTTTTACCAAATTCGATAAGTACTGGGGACTCTACACAGAAAAGACTGATGCACTGTAGATCACTCTCATAGAATCGTTGGAATTGCGAGGTGTCCTCTTTGGGGCAGTCAAATCTACATAGCAGCTGTCCCGATTCCCAATTCTCATCAAGTTCTGGGAAGGCTGGACTCTGCTGTTTGAACAGGAAGTCGGCGTTGACATGCCCTGCTAGGCCACACAAGGGTATGTCCCAATCATGCCAATCAGATTCGAACCGATCCAACTGGAGGGCAACAAAACGTATGTAATCAGCGTTAACTACAAAATCAAGGGGCAAGCAGTGTTCGGTCGCAACTTCGGTACCCATCAAAAAGCTGTGCTGATCGGCAAGGCAGAGATTGACTCGAACAACAGCTCCGTTGACAAATCGCCGATCATGGGCTAATCTTCGACCACGAACCTTCCTTTGTGGGCTAAGTTCCGATTCCAGTGCCTCACTAATAACCTGACGAGGACGAGGAACTCAATTTGTTTATGAAGCGCCTTCTGAAAACCAAATTCTTTGGCATGTAGCCATTGATTGACTCAACGGAGAAGACCATTGAACTAAGTTTCTTTGGGCCAGTGGTTAAGCCCTGGCCACTCCAAGCACAGGGTCGTGTTTCTCTGACCTTCCTGAACTCTACCATGAAAGAGATCTGCATGAACGGGATACTCTACGGCAGACTCGTTGATGCTGAGGAAGAGATTCCCATCACTATTGAAATCTACCTTGAAGACGAGATACTCGCGATGTTTATGGCTACTTTAAAGCCAGAGGCGTCAGGCTAGAAGACCGGAGTCCTGTCAATCAAGGAGGAGGTGTTCATTATGCCTGGAAGCATGGTCAAGATCGTGTTCAAATACGAGATGGCCGGGGAGTGCTGTTCGGCGAGAAGATGCTCGACAGCGAGCTCACGGTCCTGCATGAGCCGGACAGCATAACAGGCTCTCCGATCATCGGGATACAGACCAATTGAATCGCATTTTTAAGTGAATGTTTGGTAGTACTCATCCAATGAATCATATTAGAAATCAGAGTGAGACTTAGAGGCTTGAGGCAGTGATGGGATTGGTTATAGCCCGACCAGTGATTAAGCCCATGATCGGTGATCTGTCACGGTGGCTTCGGTTCGAGTCCAAATCCGTGTCTCCAATCACCACCCTCCTTTGATCTGAGTCCAAGATGTGACCGTACACTGCTTGTCCGTACACCTTGTAGGTCACGCTAACCACGTACGTTTTGTTGCCCTCGAACATGATCGGTTACAACTCGATTTGCAGCTATGGCAGAATGCCCTTGCAGACTACGATGTTGACTTAATGTTCGTGCAGCAAGCTCCAGCCTTCCCAGAATCCGATCATCATGGGGAATCGGTCAAGTGAATCACTCTTGATTGCGCCAAAGATCAGGCCCCGGACTTCACAGGCTTCTTTGAGAGTAATTGACAGGGCATCAGTTTTCTTAGGGTATAGCCCCCAGTATTTATCGAAGGAAGTGAAAAAAGAGACTCTGGGGCTGGGGGGCAACAATAGGTCAGGAGTGGCGAATCGGGCCATATTGACGGGCAGTATACTCGTTGACTCTTTGGCAGGCAGCCTGACAGCTAACTGTACTGCGACGTCGTCATAGACGCTCCTAAAAGTATCGTTTTGACAGCAAGTGTCCTGGATTTTGAGGTACTGTTGCCTTTCGAATCTTGACAGCTTACTGTAAAGCTACTTGTCAAATTGGTCGAAGAACAGTTGCAACTGCTTGGCTGTGGGGCGCGTGGATGGATCTTCTCTCAGGCACCAATCCTCGATCTCCTTGAAGTAACCTTCGCGATGGAAGCCTACGAAAATAGATATCGGAGAACCAGTCCAAACGAAAAAATATCTGCAGGAAGACCGAAGTCCTCTTATGCGGTTAGCTCTGGGGCCAGCCAGCACAGTTGTTTCTCCTTTCGGGCGAAGTTCCCGTTCCCGATGCTCAAGCTACCCACCTTCAGAGTGTTGTCCATCCCGATCAGTAGACTGTCAGGACGGATTCCTAAGTGTGCTGTGTCGTTGTGGTGAAGCTTCGTCAAGGCACACAGCAGATGCCGGCAGTATTAGACTCGTTGCATGTAGGAGGCCTCCTTTGGAGTTTCCTCAATCATGCGTTGCAGACTGCCACGACCGACCCCACTCCATATAACGTGCAGTTCGCCTCCTTTTCGATGGTAGCCAGGTAGCGGACTATGTGGGAAGAACGGATCTACATGGCTTACCGAATTCCACTGACAATACAGTCTGCCTAGCGATCTGCATCCGGACCTAGTTTGAACTTTTTGACAGCGAAGGTCTATTGTGACCCCCTTGCGAAAGAATCGTGGCTTTCTGTCTCCGCGTTAAAAGTGTTCGATGTTGCAGCTGTCGAACAAAGGCTTTACATAGAGAACCATGGGGTGATGACTGTGCATCCCTTGATTGAAGCAGGACTCGCAAAGGTCGAAGTCGCAGGCGGTGCACGTGGCCGATATCAGAGATAGGGTCTGCACACCTGCTCTTGCAGGCAATATTTGGATGCTCTGCCTTCTATTGTCTTTGGAGAACGTTGAAAAGCTTGCTTTTGTCGAGTTCCACCTTGTTGAAGACTGCCGTGGAGTGCATTTGTGTATGGGTTCCGTTTTCTCGGCCCAAGTCGAAACAAGTCTGGCACAGGGTGAGGACCTCGCACTCTAAGACAGTGATAGACTAGGCTGGTGCTCATACTGCACAAAGAGCATTCGATTCGCCTCGTGGCCATGTCTTCAAGCAAGGCTGATTTCTTGGAATCCAGTCGTTTCGGTTACGACCTTGACTCCAGTCTTGGCATCGGTTCTGATATAGGCGACGTCGGTTTATGCCATGGCTCTGATTCCGGGTCTTACTTAGACTCCCATTTCGGCTCTGATTTCAGTTCCGATTTAGGCCCCTACTCAAGCTCCGATATCGAATCTTACGCCGGCTACCTAGGATTTGGCACTGATTGCTTCTCCTACCAAGGATCCTACGCTGATTCCTTCTCATTCTCCTAATCCGGCTTCGACTCTCGCATTGGTTGCTTCTTCTACTACGGCTCTGGCTGCAGCACAGCTCTGGCACTGATTCTTTCTTCTACTCCAGCTCTGGTTCTGGCTCTGGCATTGGTTACTCCAGCTCTGGCTCTGGCATTGGTTCCTTCTTCTACTACGGCTCTGGCTGCAGCACCAGCTCTGGCACTGATTCTTTCTCTACTCGAGCTCTGGTTCTGGCTCTGGCATTGGTTACTCCAGCTCTGGCTCTGGCATTGGTTCCTTCTTCTACTACGGCTCTGCTGCAGCACCAGCTCTGGCACTGATTCTTTCTTCTACTCCAGCTCTGGTTCTGGCTCTGGCATTGGTTACTCCAGCTCTGGCTCTGGCATTGGTTCCTTCTTCTACTACGGCTCTGGCTGCAGCACCAGCTCTGGCACTGATTCTTTCTTCTACTCCAGCTCTGGTTCTGGCTCTGGGCATTGGTTACTCCAGCTCTGGCTCTGGCATTGGTTCCTTCTTCTACTACGGCTCTGGCTGCAGCACCAGCTCTGGCACTGATTCTTTCTTCTACTCCAGCTCTGGTTCTGGCTCTGGCATTGGTTACTCCAGCTCTGACTCTGGCATTGGTTCCTTCTTCTACTACGGCTCTGGCTGCAGCACCAGCACCAGCTCTGGCACTGACTCTTTCTTCTACTCCAGCTCTGGATCTGGCTCTGGCATTGGTTCCTTCTTCTACTACGGTTCTGGCTGCAGCACCAGCTCTGGCACTGATTCTTTCTTCTACTCCAGCTCTGGTTCTGGCTCTGGCATTGGTTACTCCAGCTCTGGCTCTGCATTGGCTCCTTCTTCTACTACGGCTCTGGCTGCAGCACCAGCTCTGGCACTGATTCTTTCTTCTACTCGAGCTCTGGTTCTGGCTCTGCATTGGTTACTCCAGCTCTGACTCTGGCATTGGTTCCTTCTTCTACTACGGCTCTGGCTGCAGCACCAGCACCAGCTCTGGCACTGACCCCTTCTTCTACTCCAGCTCTGGCTCTGGATCTGGCTCTGGCATTGGTTCCTTCTTCTACTACGGTTCTGGCTGCAGCACCAGCTCTGGCACTGATTCTTTCTTCTACTCCAGCTCGGGTTCTGGCTCTGGCATTGGTTACTCCAGCTCTGGCTCTGGCATTGGCTCCTTCTTCTACTACGGCTCTGGCTGCAGCACCAGCACCAGCTCTGGCACTGGCTCTTTCTTCTACTCCAGCTCCAGCTCTGGCTCTGGCATTGGTTCCTTCTTCTATTACGGCTCCGGCATTGGTTCCTTCTTCTACGGCTCCGGTTTTAGCACTGGTTCCTTATTATACTTTGGCAGCGAATCCGGCTCTGATTCTGACTCCTATGACTCTGACTCATCTGACTATGACCCCGGCTTTGGTTTCACCTCTACTCCGACTTTGGTTTCGGCTCCTACTCCTACTCCTACTCCTACTCCTACTCCTACTCCTACTCCTACTCCGACTCCTATTCTGATTCCGATTACGGCTGTTCATTTTCTTGTCCAGGCTACAGTCCCGATTACGACCCCGACCCCAACTCTATTACTGAACTCGGCACTAACTCCACCGAATCTTCATCCCCCAGCTTATCTTTCGAAACCAAAACGAGTTCTATGACCCCTCCTACCAGCTCTGGCTAACCCTCTGACATATGATCGTATAAAATCAAAATGCATTCAGATTTGTTTGTCTTTAACTTAAATAATGAAGGTCACTACCGGTTGAGCTACTACACGAGCAGGTCTCTGTTCCGCCCCATCTTCGACCGCTCCATCCGGTCACCCAAGACCTTCACCACAGGGTACAGCACAACACCCAGCCCGATCAACACCAGCACCACCACCCCCTGATCCATATTATTTATGCTGAGAATAATCTTATTACAATTTGGACTATGCTGATGATTCCTGTCCTCTTGGTCTTGGCAATGAGCACGCTCGAAGAAGACTGGCTCACCGAGTACGAGTACAACGGTGTGGACCCCTCCTCCTATTCCAACCTTGACCAAGTCCGCACGACCTACTACGAAATCAACTCGACCATCGACTTCCAATCCCAGGTCGTGTCCTCCATCGTTACTTACAACTTCACCGTCTTCAAAAAGACCGACCACATCGTGCTTGATATCGCGGGGGTCAACGTCAAATGGGTGCACCTGCTCGGCGGCAAGATTAAGGAGCTGGAGTTCAAGACTGTCTATCCTGACACCCTTAAGGATCAGCTCGGCGGGTACATCAACATCTCATTGCCCGCCAACCGCACCATACTGGACGAGCTACTGGTTGTCCAGATCCTTTGCGAGACCAGCAACGACTTCCCCCAGATCTCAGCCTTCACATGGCTCAAGCCAGAACAGACAGCTGGCAAAGTCTTCCCCTACTTTTACACTCAAAGCGAGAGCATCTACAGCCGCTCGATCTTCCCTTGCCAGGATTCACCTTCCGTGAAATCCACCTTTGACGCTGAAATCATCAGCAGTGGACGGACCCGGGCCTTCGTCAGTGGAATCCTGACCTACTTCAAAGCATATGAGACTCACTCTGTTCAGCGCTTTACCCAGAAGAACCCTATTCCTTCCTACCTCTTCGCCATGATTGCTGGGGATGTCGAGAAGGTGTACCTGGACTCACGCATTGCCGTCATCACAGAATCCGTGATGATGCAGGGCTGTCTGGTGGAGCTTACTGACATGCCGCTTTACCTCAAGACGCTGGAGAACATCACCTACGCATATCAGTGGCAGGAGTACTCTATCGTGATCCTACCTCCCAGTTTCCCCTTCGGAGGCATGGAAAACCCGCACGTGACCTTTGCATCTCCCTCGATCATCGTGGGAGACAAATCGAATACGAACGTCGTAATTCACGAGATGGCACACTCGTGGACCGGCAATCTGGTGACCTGCCGTAACTGGGACAACTTCTGGCTCAACGAAGGGTACACCGTGTTCCTGGAGAATCGGGCTAACCGACTGATTTACGGAGACGACCTGTACAACATCACAGGGTACCTGCAGCAGAAGGACTTGAACCAAAGTGTGATGGAGTACGGGCCAACCAACAATTACACATCGCTGTTCCCGAACGTGCAGCACAACAATCCGGACGACGCTTTTTCGGTCATCCCATACAACAAAGGGTTCGAGTTCCTGACCACTATAGAGCGACTCCTAGGACAGAGCTTCTTCCAGCAGTTCACTAAGCACTACCTCACCAAATACAAGTTCAAGAGCATCGAGAAGGACCAACTTTACAGCGCGATGAAGGAGTACTGCCAGCTCAGAGGACGGTCAAAGCTCTTCGAGACCATTGACTGGGCTGCTTGGACCAACCGCACTGGTTTTTCCCCTTAGCTCGTGACCTTCAAGTCCACATCATTGGACAGCCTGTTCAGCTTGGTCAATCTATTCCACCAGGACGACAGCGAAGAATTCAAAACCGAGTTCCCGAAGTTGCTCAAGAACGACACCATCGCAGGCACCAAGCTCAAGGGACTTTTCTTCACCTTGATCAATGACGGGTCGTCTTCGACTGACAAAGCGGCTGCCTTCGACTCTTCCTACAACATCACGGTCACACTCAAGAACTTCGAGTTGATGACGAATTGGTTCCTCTATTGTTTGAGCGCTAAGTACGACGTGATCGACAAGGTCAACGAATCTGTCCTGACGAAGATCGGCCGCATGAAGTTCATCCGCCCGCTCTACAAGGCCATCTCCGATCTGGACCACTAAAAGGCAGTATAAATCTTCAAGGCCAACGAGCCTTTCTACCACAGCATCGCAGTCTCCCAGATCAAAAAGGATCTCGGATTGGACGCCACCCAATGACAAAAAAAATCATCATATCCATTTACAAATGTGCAGGGATAGGGGATCATTTTGGACAGACCGATTTGCGGAACTGCTCGAGGGTTTCTTTTAGGGGCATGCTGGGCATTGCCCCTTCTTTTGTCACGCAGAGGAAGGCGGCTTCGTTGGCTTGTTGCATGTTCTATTCCTCGCTTAGGCCTCGGCATAGACCCACTCCGAAGGCCGCCGTGAAGCAATCTCCAGCCCCGACTGTGTCAATGACCTTCGGCTCCTTCAGCTCAGGGAATCGTATTTTGATGGAAGGCGAGTACTGCCCCTCCATTCCTTTCGAGAAGAGGGTGCACCCCTTGACACCCTGCTTGAGTAGCAGCTTCAACCCCTTATAACGTTCGAAAAGGGGGACCAAGTTCTTGCAACCTGGTTCTTTGCCCTTCAAGTCGAGCAGTCTGAGCAGCTCAGTTTAGTTGGGCGAGATGTAGTCGCAGCAGTCGATCAGAGCTTAAGGAATGGGGTCGTCTCTGCCCCCGCAGTCCAGCACTGTGATAGTGCCGTTCTTCCTGGCCAGATCTGCCGCCATCGCGTTTACTTCGATAGGTACCTCTTTTTGTAACAACAGGACCTTCGATTTCTTGATGGCTGCTTACATCCTTGCTGATAGTTTTTTTCCCTAGGGGTAGTGCATGTTCGCTCCACCTACGATTGCAATCGAGTTTTCACCTGAGTCTTCGACGAAGATAGATGCTTGGCCAGTTGGAGCATCTGAAAGGACATCCCATTAGAGACTCACCCCGGCCGCTTCCATCTCAGCCGCCAGTTTGTCCCTAAGGGTATCGTTCCCAACCTGCCCGACGAAAACAGTGGTGGCACCAAGCCGTGCTGCAGCGACAGCCTGATTGGCGCCCTTCCCGCCATTCTTCTGATAGAACTTATTGACCTGGATGGTTTCGCCAGGCCGGGGTATATGCGGGACATGAAGGAAGTGGTCAGCATTAGCACTCCCAAGCACACAGATGTCAAACTTCTCGGCCATTATAAAAATCTGGATTTGATTTTGGTAGGGAATACTTTTAATCGATGGGGATGGGCTGCGAGTGCGGGCCTCGTGTTGAGAAGGGGGATGTGGTCTTCAGCGATGGCATGTATAAGGTCAGGAGGGGACCTGCTGGCATGCTGCTTGAACAGAACACTCTTGTTTACACGGACCCTTGCGAGCAATCCGAGCAGCTGTCCTGGTTGAGGAAGCGGCACTCCCTCAAGAATGTGAGTGTGCCGAAGTTGCAAGACTACCACATGCTGAGCGACTGCTGGAATGGCTGCACGATCGTAGTGACGATCGAAGAGGTGCAAACCCGGCTAAGCGAACTCAGCCGGCTAAACTACGAAGACGCAGTCTACGTGCTGACAAACCTGTTGGAGATCGAAAGCCGACTGTCCTAGGTGTACGACTTCAACTTCACTGGGTAGAAGGTGGGGCTTAACTGCCGGGGCAAGGTCTGTATGTGGGTCAATGACAACTTTTTTAGAAGTGATCCAACTCTGTTTGAGGATCGCAAGAAAAACCGGAAGCGCATTATCGCCACCCTGCTCAAGCTGCACTAGAGCCCCCAGTTTGCCCGGTTCGTGCAGTATCTGCCTGCAAATGTGAAGGGGGTCGAAGGGCTAGTAAAAGAAGTGGTAAAGGCAGAACGGACCGAATCCTCCCCCAGGAAGCAAGTGCTAATCGAGCGAGAAGAGAAAGACCACACCCTTCAGCAGTTCTAGGAGCAAGAGATAACACAGTCAAGACAGATCGACATGCACATTTCATTAGACTGACATTAGATTGAATGCTGACGACCCCCAGCTTCGAACGCAGTCAGGAGGCGATCGTCTATGTGGGCAATATCGATGGCAAGGTGAACGAGGCGTTGCTGTGTGAGTTGTTCACGCAGGTTGGTGAGGTGCTCAATGTGCACATCCCTCGTGACAAGATCACCAATGAGCATTCCAACTATGGGTTCGTGGAGTTTAAGAGTGAGCAGGATGCCGACTATTCTATCCGGATCATGCACTTGGTCAAGCTTTTTGGCAAGCCTATCAAGGTCAATAAGACTGGTGGGCAGGACAAGCGTACTCTCGAGGTGGGCGCCAATCTCTTTGTAGGCAACCTTGACCCACAGGTCGATGAAAAGCTGCTCTATGAGACCTTCTCCAATTTCGGTCCTGTCCTTACCACCAAGGTCATGCGAGCTGACGACACCACCAAGTCCAAGGGCTACGGATTCGTCTCATTCGACCGCTTCGAATCCGCTGACCAGGCCATCGCTAGCATGAACGGACAGTTCTTCGCTGGCAAGCAGATCACCCTCCAATACGCTTTCAAGAAGGACTCCAAGCAGGAAAGGCACGGGTCTGCGGCAGAACGGTTGCTGGCTGCCAACCGGCCTATCGGAGATATGCAAAATCTATTCAAGACAGGGAAGCACCCGGTATCGATAAACCTGCCAGAATCGCTGCTGAACAACTAAGAAAACTTGTCGATCCTACCGCAAGCAGGCACCACCCCAACCCCTAAAAGCAAGCCCAAGCCGAAGATCCCAGCTCTACCCCTGCCCGCCATCCCACCCGGCAAATGATTAATAAATGAAAAGGCAGCTCTTGGAAGAAAGCCTTCTATCAAACTCGGCATCAAACTCCGAGCTGAGGGAAGACACGATTCCACTGGACCGGCTTTCAATCGAGCTGAAGGAGCTACTGGACGATGCCACAGAATTAAGGTGGACAGCATTCGGGTTGATCGACATTCTCAAAGAGCAGCTCAATCCAGCCAAAGAAGAAGCCTGTTGATCTATTATTTGCATATGCATATATGGTCTATGGTGGGTCATGATTCGTTATCATTGGCTGGGTGCGAGGGCCATGATTGAGAAGTTGACGGCTGAGGGGTCTCTGGCCATGAAGGACTGCAGGATTGGGATGCAGTCCATTGGGAAGGTCTCGGCACTGGTGGGACCGTGGGGCACGGGTTGGATTTTCATGCCGTCGAACTAGAAGATAACGTTGTCCACTGGCACGAAGGCGATGAAGTGCGAAGCCACGCTGTCCTCGATCACGGTCTTGCCGCCCTCGACCGCCTTCTTGTGCTCGGTAATGAGGTCCTTGCTGGACTGGAACATCTTGCCGATTTAGGAGGGCGTGATCTTCGTGGAGTCCCATTCCACCTTCTTCTTGGCCAGGAACGATCCCTCTGCGAACTTTATGTCGGAGCAGTTGAAGAGTGAGTGGATCAGGGCGATAGTGCCGCACGCGTTGGTGGCATGCTGCTTCATGAAAAAGGTCCCCTTGGGCACATCATCGGCCTTGAGAGTGGCACTCTGTTCCTCGGCGGCCTTGTGGTAGATAGGCGAGGAGGGGAAAAGATAGATGAGCGCGCGGATAGGCTTGGGCACCATATCAAAAGCCCAATCCTCAAGGGCAACAACGTCGTGGATCTGGTAGAGGTAGGTGTCTAGGCCCAGCTTCTGAAGATACTCGTTGATGACCTCAGGGTTAGACTCCAAAGGCTTCCAGTCCTCCTCCTTCTCCATCCGGTTATTCTTTAATGTAGCTGGTATCTTGTAATTATTCATGGAGCAGAGCATCAGCGTCCCTGAGATGTTTCGGATCGAGGTTGGCAAGCAGGATGAGAACTGGGGGGTGCCTGGGTACATGGTCCCTCGCCAGTATGAGGATGCCAGGCTGGCCAAGCGGAACAGGGAGTGGGCCACCCAGCCGAAGGGGCTCAAGACCACAAAGTACGTAACTAAGCGGGGGCACTACATCGACGACCATGTCAGTTTGACCAAGAACATTCCCTCGCCTCAGGTCTACTCCGTGGTCAAAGAGCCTTTAAAACCGAAACGCACACCACCTCCCCTCAAGGATCTAGACTTTATCTAGCAGATCTTCAGAAACTAGGAGCTGAGAAAGTCGCCTTCTCCCTTCGCCTACAACGTCCGTGTGACTGACGAACAGGTGGAGCAGCGAATTTAAAAGCAAAAGCTTAAGGGCAAGCCCTTCACTGCTGATAAGCACAACTTTATTGACCATTCCATGTCTGAGTCAATTCTTGTGCCAGGGCCGGGTGCGTACAACCCTCGGCAGCTTATGAAGAAGATGAAACTGGCGCCTCTTCCGCCCAAGAGCACGCTAACTAAGCGATCGTAGACCGTGAACCTGTACCCTTACCCCATGACGTACCGGCTGTTCGGGAAGACCCTATAAAAACTCGAATCAGTTGCTCCCAGGAAATACTGGGGGACCTAGCGCAGATTCCTGAACGTGAGCAGTTCAAACTATAAGAAGACAGAGAGCAGCCCTAGTCCCTCAACCTACCGGCTGAACTCACGGTGGCTTGGCAAGGAAGAAGGCCTTAAAAAGATCCGACAAAGCCGTGGTTCGCGAACATCACCAAAGGCTTTGAAAGGTCAATTTACAAGTGACCCCATACGCATAAATTCAAATGATGAATTTGCTTGACTCCCCCTAGCATTAGACCTATCCTTAGCCTTCGGAGCAGCCTTCCTCTCACGACTCCATTGAAAACCCTTTCCTTCTGAAGACTGTTATTGACTCTTTGCAGGCTACTGTCCAGGCCAAGGATCTCGAACTGGCCCAGGTGAAACACCAGCTAAGGGAGGCTCAGGACAAAACCACGCATATCGAACGGGTCAACTTCCAGCTGCAGGGCGAGAAGATCGCTGCACTCAAGGAACGCAAGGAAGCTATTTCAAGGACGCAGCATTTGAGCAGTCGACTCGACAAGCTCAGTTAGATAAAT
The DNA here is from genome assembly GCA_947623455.1 of Mimachlamys varia. Lineage (NCBI taxonomy): Eukaryota > Metazoa > Mollusca > Bivalvia > Pectinida > Pectinidae > Mimachlamys > Mimachlamys varia. The sequence continues at coordinate 19,283 of CANQLB010000018.1, forward strand.
AAGGGTCTGGAAAAACAACTCGCGGAATACCGGGAGCGTAACAAAATTTTGCGGGCGGAGGCAGACGCACGGAAGAGCGTGCTAGAAAAGGAGCGGGTACGCACCAAGAGGAGGGAGCGGGTCTAGAAGAGCAGTCGGAAAGAACTATAGACGATCTAGAGCTGGCTGCACACCCAACGCTAAGCCGACCACGAGGAATACCACGAAGAGCTGCAGCACACAAGAAAGCTGCTAAAAAAGAAGCAGGAAGAGATCGCCTCAAAGGAGGGGCTGATAAAATAGCTGACCAGAATGCTGTCCAAAAAGTGAAAAGACAGTGGCTTTTACAATTGTTTGAGGATCGTAAGAAAGCCTTGGATGCAATATTTATGGAGTCTGTGATGGTGGATGATGAGACGTTGGAGGAAATCAATTGGCTGCAGATTGACTGCGGTGAGGAGGAGGAGAAGCCCGGGCTGATGGGCGATCTTAAGGACCGCGCTGAGGCCACCATTCGCAACGCTATTTACTACGCCAGGTAATTGGACCTGAAGATCCCCAACCTCTCCAAAACAACGATCGAACCTCGCAAGGGCGAGATCTTCATGCTGGGCCGGAGGTACGCGCCCACCAGCCGCATATAGTTCGAGAAGGCTTTCCACGAGTTAGTTTACTTTTCCTACCGACGAAGGGGCAGCCATGGACTGTCGGACATGGGCTGGGGCTGTATGATCCGGTCAATGCAGATGCTGGTCTGCAACATCCTACTCGAGATCTGTTAGACCGACCGTTCCCTCGTAATCAACCAGTTTCTGGAAAACCCTGCGGCACTCTTCTCGGTGGAACGGATCTGTAAGATCCTCAACCTCAAGAACATCTGGACCACCTGCAGCCAGGTCTGCCACGCCTTCCATGTCATCATGAGTGGGATGCCCGAGCCGCGCCTCTCCGTCGTCTCCTGCACCACCAGTTAAATCAGTTGTGAAGAGCTCGAAGTTCTGTTCGATGAAAAGCGTGTCCCCATCATCTTGGTGCTGCACTATCGCCTTTCCGTCGATGCCCTCGAACCTAAGCACATCCGCTTTCTCGAGGATGTGATGGAGATGGCTAGCTTTCGAGGGGCCCTTGGTGGGTCGAGTGGCAAGGCTGAGTTTGTGGTGGGGAAGATGGGCGAACTGTATATAGGACTGGACCCCCACCTCGTACAGAGCCACTGCTCTTAGTTCACAGAGTCAAAAGGTAGCGAGTTTAGCGTGGCGGTGCCCCGAGGCGACCAGATCAGCAAGCTATCCAGCTCGATCTCCCTGGCATTCCTCATCCCCGACAAGAGCGTTATAAACGAGCTCTTCACCGAGCTAAACAAGCACCAAGAGGAGCACAACTGCGCCTTCATCATCTTCCACGGGGTGAAGCCAACATACCAAGCAACGAGTGTGATAGAAGCCGAGTAGGAAGAGATCGAGTTCTAAATCATGACGTGATTGTATATGGATTTTGAGGGGTTTGACCAGCCTCACTACCTGCTCGAGCAGCAGGAGGACCCTCTTGAGTACTGCTCCATTAATATTCCGGTGCCCATGCCGGTCGGACTACCCTGCATGCCTTGTGACCTCCCCAATGAGTTTCACCTCTTTGAGGCTGACCACCGCTTTGAGAAGAGGGGGAAGGTCATGGAGTTCGTGGAAGACACAACTACCCTCGACCGTATAATCTGCTTCCCCAGTCACCGTGAGTTCAGCCTGTCCTCACGGGATGAGTACGGCAACTCGCCAATCCAGGCCATTCGCAAATTCAACCTGCCCCTGTGCGGGAGCAGACCCACCCTGAACATCTTCTTCCAGGACGAGCTGATCGGGAGACTGGTCGAACGCACCACCCACAACTTCTACTGCAACGAAAGAGTGTTCCAGCACATCGACGTGGAAAGTGCCAATGGTCATACTCTATACGAAATTATCAGCCCGAGTCGGCAGCGAGGACAGTGCCTGATCCTGCCGTGCTGCGGATTCGAGCGGATCGTGTGGGATATCAGGCGGTACTATGGGACGGGACTGGTGGAGGAGGAAGAGGAGATGCTGGCGAGCGACTGCGTGGGGTCGATCGTGCACATTTTCTCAGGCCTGGGCGAGTACCTGAACAAGACAGACAAGTACGGAATAAACATGCCAGTGGACGCATCGGCAGAGGAAAAGGCGCTGCTGGTGATGGTGCCGATGTTCATCGACTACCTGCTGTTCTAGAATTTTTGATGGTACCCTTCCCGGCTGAAAATCGGGGTTCAAAAATAATATGTTTTCCAATAAAACCAAGGCTTCTCCCAGCAAGGGCACCGCTTTCGCATCCCCGGGCTTTTTTGACTACTTGGGCCCCACCAAGATCAAGGACGGCCTTTACTTGGGCAACGAGTTCGCGGCCAGGGTAGTCTGCTCACCAGGACTTCGATTTCGTGCTGTTCAATAAGGTGAACCGCATCGTCAACTGCTCGCACAAGAACCTGCAGAATTCGTTTGAACGGATGGGCGTGTCTTACCTCAACCTGCCCTGGACGCACACCAAATTTAGCATTGAGAACAAACAAATCTAACAGGTTTTCACATTCATCGAGGCGGCCATGGCGGAGGGGGAGTCCTGCCTTATCGTGTCTCTGCGAGGGCATTCCCGGGCCATAACCGCATCGGTGCTCTACATGATGCGCAAATTCAGTGCGATCCTTACCAGACTGGACTCTGAACAAGACTCTGCAGTACATGTCCACAAAACTGTCTATTAACATCAAGGGACACTGCCTGGAGGCTCTCAAGCGCTACGAGGACTTAATGCAGGGGCCCTCCGACAACTGGGACAAATCCGAGACAGAAGAGGAAGAGATCATGACCAACACCTACCTCAACCTCAAGATCGTGGTACCTGAGCGCGAGCGATTCCGAGGCGAGAAGAAAATCAAGTGGCACGACGAACTCGAAATAAAGAAGAGCGCCCTCAAGGAGAAGCGCAAGGACAACCCCAAGCCCCAGGTCGTCAACAACGTCCGGGGCAACTGCATTAACATCACCGTCAACAACTACATCATGGACGACAAAAAGAAAGTGACTACCAAGCCGGCCCCGCCTCACGATCTTTTCACGATCGAGTACATCAAGGACCAGTCCATTAAGGAAGAATCGAGGAGGCCACATTCGTCGGAGACCCGAGGCCGCAAGAAGGTGGAAGAGGACGAGGTGGTGATCCTGAGCGGGGGCAAGAAAGGAACTGGCGGCACAAGACCAAAGAAGAAAATAATGACGGACCTGCTGATGTACACCCGTCCAAAGACAACCGTATCAAAAGGGCGGAAGAAGGAGGAAGGTCGGGAAGAGCTGATTATAACGAACTCGATGAAGAAGGGTACAAAGCCACCATCGGACAATCAGTTCTACTCGACCTGGAAATGATTTTCTTCGTTTATCAATGCTTACGGTTGTAGAAACTGCTGGATGACTGTTTGGCCTTGCTCTGTGTTGCGCTCACCTCCTGCTCGGTTTGCTCGATCGCTCGTCTTAGCCGCTCCAGTTCGTTTTCGGTCTGTTGCTCCCGCATCTTGAATGCCATGTAGTCCTCTTTCTCACGCACTGCTTTAGGGTCTTTCCTAGGCCTCAGCTCTTCCTTCTCCTGGTAGCCGAACCTCAACAAATGGTCGTTCTTCTAGGCAGTTCGCATGGCGTGCATGTGCTCAGCAGTTCTGGTCTTGTCTTCACAGATCTTTTTGAACTCGTCCATGTACTTTGTGCGGAACATCTCTTGCTCTCTAAAGCTGCCCTTGAAGTTTATCTGGCTGAGGTCGAACTTTTTCGCCTCTTCTTGATCGACCTCGCTCAGTTAGGGTCGGGGATGGTAGTAGTGCTGCTGCGTGGGCTGCTCTTGCTTAGGTGGTGATGGCAGAGGCTGGAAGAACTGTCTAAAGACGACCATCTTATTGCTCTGAGGGTAGAAGGACTCCATCCCATAATTCTTTAAGAACTCAAGCAAGTCAGGAGCAGGATTGTCAATCGCCAGCATCTGTGGTGACAGGGCCTCGGTCTCCAAGAAGTAGACAAACAGGTTATTGAACGATTCGGGGTTTTAAAGAGAGGTGTCGAGCAAGCAGGTGGTGCGGATGGTCTCGGTTATCTTCCCATTGTAGTGCTAGAACTTTCTTTCACCCACTTTGAGGAACTCGATTACCTTGGTCTTGAAGACGAAGAGGTAGAGGCGGTCGGATGTCTTGATGAACTTGTCGTAGGTGGTGCAGGGGGTCTTAGCCCGTCTTTTGAAAGCTGATCTTTGCCCCACGCTGTCGATCACTTGGACCGCCAGCTTCTTGTCCCCGAAGTTGGACTCCTTTCGGTAGTCCTGCCGCAGCACCCCTTCGAACTCGTTACCTACCAGCAGTACAACCTGCTGCTTCAGTGGGAATTTGAAAATTTCGGTCAGGTTGATCAAGAATTACATTATTTTATCAATTGGCTTGACTGCTCTTTGAGGCCATCCTTTCCCAGAAGCGTTGCATCCGGGTACCTTTCCCAGCCATCCTCTTGAAAACAGAGACTGGGTCACTTAGGATCCTTTTCTGGTAGGCCAGCCAAACCGCACCTTCCACTATCTGCTCCACCTTGACCTCGACCCATTCCCTAACCGCAGTGAGATCAGCCTCTTCAATCAGCAAACTCGCTAGATAGTGCCAAAGTGGTTCATTGTCAATTAGCTGATCTAGCCAGCCCCTTACAAACCCGATTTCAAGCGTTCTTTCCTAGGAGTTCGAAAGTCCGGTTTTGGAAAAGGCCAGGTGTCTGAGTTTGAGACAGGCCTGGCACTCCGCCTGGACGAGAGTCAGAAACTCGCGGGTGTAGTTCATAGCGTATGAATATTCTTCGAATTCGACGACTAGGAAAGTTAGGAAATCCCAGGCGAACGCGTTTAGGTAGTCTTGTTTGATGAACCTTTCAGCTCTTGCAAAAGCCTTCTGATGCAGGACTCTGTTCAAGTGCTTGCAGTACTCCCAAAGCGCAAAGTTGCGGGAATCCTTCTCGAGTATCGTATAGATAAGCTCCACTTCCTCCTATGCTCCGATCCGGCCCTGCTTGATCTGCCGCTTGCGAAACTCAATCGCGTAGATATTCCTTGGCTCGATCTCCAGAATCATCATCGACAGCTCGATGTCCAAAGCCGTGATCTCATCAGGACAGCGAGATAGCACAGCTGCGAAGGCCAGCATTTTTTCGTATTCCGGAGTGCTAGGCTCAGGCGCAAACATCCTTTGTGCGATTGGGAATATTGGAATTTATCAAGCAATATTCATTAACCGACTCAATGAGCGGGTGCGGGTGACCTGCCTCTTTCTGAATTGGTCCTACTGGGCCTGCAGTCGACGGTCGGCTACTTGGTGCTCAAGTTGGACGACGAGCATCTGGTCAAGTAGCTCTTGCTCAAGCTGCCCAACCATCACCCTCACCCTGCTCTCCCTCTCTCTCGAGGCACGTTCGAGCAAAGTCAGCAGCTCTTACTCCTCTTTCATGAGCACTAAGTAACTGTTGTCGAGATCGATGTTCTCTTTGTTAGAAGGGTTCTGCTTCAGGGACTTTATACGATCGTGACTGCAACCCGGCTTGTGACTCTGCTTGAGAAAGGTGCTGAATAATTGCTCGCTAGCCCTATGCCCTTTTTTTAGTTAGAGGCGCTGGCAGGAGTCCTGTCTGGGCTTGCCAAAATACGCGAATCCGTTTTCGCTGGCCTGCTTCCGCCGAATGATCTTGCTGCCTCCTGACTCGTGCCTGGTGATGGCCGCCTTGAAGAGGTCGAATTCGACCTATTTGTGGATGGTCACAGGCCGGGGCTGAATAACAGGGGGAGGAGTACTGCTGTTGGACTACCGCACCCGGTAAAACACAAACCCCAACAAGGCACTGCTGACACTGTAGAGGCATGCACACGATTCCTTCGGGTTGATGTTTCTAACTGAAATTTCAGCACGCGCCTGTTCCTTGCCGGCCTCGCTTTTGAGCTGCAGGATGAGGACTTGGTCGTTGAGGCTGCTGGTGATGGAGTCGTGCTCGAACACGAAAAGTTCTTTAAGGACGGTCTGCCGGGTAGGCGGGATCGCAGCGGGCAGAGCTTTGCAGGCGTGACCAAGTCGGAGAGTGAGGAATAGAGGCTGGGTAGGTGCATTCGAGTCAAACTCGATTTTGAGCAGCTGCACCTTCAGCCGGTGGGGTCTGGGGTTCATTAATTATGAAGAGCATTCAAATTAATTATGAGCCACCTCTTTTTGTATAGCCATGTCGGAAATGAACCAGCCTGTAGAGGTCGAGGGACTCGGGTTTGCAGTCATGCCGAAAAGTGACTGTCCGCATATACCCGAGGAGGCTATTGCTAAGCTGAGCGAGCTGCTCATGCACCGGCCTGAGATCACGAAGGAGAATGTTTGCGAGGTTTGTAAGGACAAGTCAGAGAATTGGATTTGTGTGGCGTGCGGGTGGACGGGCTGTTCCTTCTATAAGGGGCAGCACATGCACGCGCATTTCAACGAGACCAAGCACGGAGTGAACTTCAGCCTGGCAGACGCCTCCTTCTGGTGCAACGAGTGCCAAAGCTACATCACGAACGACCACCTGAACTACATCCAAGAACTATTCTCGAACATAAAGTTCGGGGAGTGAACACACCACAGTTATTGACAATTGCAACTCATCTGCGCAGGGACTTGGCCTTGCTCTGCTGGATGGGCAGGTTGACTGACCCCTTGATCGAGAAGTTTGAGAATTAGCGGCATTCCTCTTCTTTCCTTCGTTCGAGGGCGTTTATCATCTGCTTTATCTCCGCTTTCAGATCGGGGCGGTCTTAGTCTGGCTGGGCGTAGTGGGCTTGGGGTTTTGGGCGCAGAGGTTGGGGGGTGGGGGGATCGAATGCTCGGATTGAACGCTGCACACCGCGAGTCTATCGGTCTTTGGCTCTGAGCCCGGTGAATGACTTGGGCTAGGGACGGCAGGGCACCTCCTCGATTTCAGAAATCTGGTCAGTAAAGGAGCTATCTTCATACAGCTTCTCCCTCCTGTTCCCCTTCGAGCAGGGCTTGTGCTCTCTAAGAAATTGCTGAGTACAGGGCCCTGATGACTGACAGGGTAGATCTCTACTGAACTAGACTGCTGTTCGCTCTCTCGGCTGCAGAACTGCACACCTGCACATCTTGAGATGCATGGCCAATTTCTCCTTAGTACGCGCTGTCTCGGCTGTCTGTTCCTGCAACTGGCGCTTAGCCTCAGTCAGTTCATTACAAAGATTTGCTATTTCTGACTGGCATTGAGCCAATTCCACGGATGCGCTGTTAGACAGAAGTGAGGTGAGCTGGTTGGGAATGGTGGGCTCAGTGGTTTCGATGGCCTTGAGGAGGGATTCGTTGACAGCCTTGAAGTTGCAGACTGTCTTTCAAGCTATTGGACCTGGAGTTGGAGCTGCTGCTGTTTCTGGAGCAGCTGACTCTTCTGGCATTTGAACTCAGTCTCCCTGAGCTGGGCCTCTCTCTTGATAAGGTCGACCTCCTGAGCAGCAGAGCACGAACATTCGTTCATCCGTTAATTAACTATAACAACTCACATAGGTCTCACTAGCCTTCTAATTCAGCATGCTTGATTTGCACTTAGCATAAGCAAAAATAAAATAGCTAACGACTTTTCAAACATGATTTACCGAGTGCACAACGAGAAGATTGCTAAGATCCAGGACAGCATTCGCGCTATCAACCCTACCACTGTCACCACCATGAAGGTCATCAAGTTGCATTCTCTCGAAACCAGGCTGGACACTTTGGATCGCAATCTCTGTGAGTATCAGCGCCGCATTGATCTCAAGAGCTAGGCAGCGCGAGATTGCATCGCCCAACTCTAGAACAAGATCTCAGGGGACCGATACCCTGAACCTCCAACAGACCTGAGTATAAAGATCCTGGCCCAGATGGAGCACGAGAGCAACGTGGAAGGGTGCATGCGCAAGAACCTGCAGATTCAACAATCCAAGATTATCGACCAGAAGGCCAGAGGACTGGTCGCCCAGGTCAGGGCTGCAGATGAGTCGTTTGGCTAAAGAGTCAGTAATCTTCATCGAAGACTGGC
>CANQLB010000020.1:0-17102 GCA_947623455.1 Mimachlamys varia
AAAAAAGAATTAGTAAAATAGGTCAAATAGTCACAAAGTTACAGCATTGTAGGTCAAATGCATTCCTTCGTAAAATTCGGTGATTTCGGATTCGTAAAACGTTTTGAAAATATATTTAATCAACAGCCACCACCCATTTTTGGGGGGATAGGTAAAAGTTTCAGAACGATCCTATGGTTAGATTCTGAGAAATCCGATTTGTGGACAAAACACAAAAAAAAAATAACAATAACTAGATCTGCTAAGCAGATATTAAAGCTTTCATATTCACAGTCACTGTCACATGTCATAGAAATAATATGAACAGAAAAAAAAAATCATTATAATGAGTAAAAATTTGGTGAAGTTAATTCGATTTTTCACTGGTAAATAATTAAATAGACAAGTGGCATAACTTGACCCGCATCCCATCAGCTATCCTGAAAAATGCTGGAAAAATTAAACAAGTAAATTGTGTTTAGTACTGGGTTAATTAAGACAGGCATATGCCTTTGCTATACAGGATGACATGAGGGAAATTTAGCTTGGGAGGTGTAGGCCTGCAGCCAAAATTTCTAGCTAGCTTAGAAACACAACTCCGCTACACGGTCTTCCATAAAAGAAAAACTATACATTTTTGGAAAGCTTATGATGCCAGGAAGACAAAATCTGGGAGTTCCAAGCAAAATGTTTGCAATTTATTGATTTAGGGCCAGATGAAATTCGTCAAAATTGTCAAATAAATGCTATTTGTGTACTAACAATTCTGAAGTTGACATAAAATTAAATAGTTGGTAAAACACCTCATGCCTTCATCCTTGGCAATGAACAGTTTATTGGACAGATTTTGATGTAAATAAAAATGCTCAAAACACAAATGTCATGGGTGAATAAAGAATTGTGGAAATCCATTAACGGTAAAAAAGAATTATCTCCCTTTCTGTCAAATGCCTGTAATTGATAGACTATCAGGTCTTGTATGAATCATAAGACCAGGTGTGGGCAAACAAGCCCAATAATTATTTTGTTTGTTGGATCTCAAGGGCCTGTTAGGGTTGGTTGTTGGATGTTTGCTCAGAAATTATCGCTTGTATGGAACATGCTAGAGTCGATTTGTAGCATATTCTAGCCAGGGGATATGTTTGACAGTAGTTGAGTGATATGCTTTTGAAATAATGGAGATCAGTAGCACTTTATAAGCATTGAACCACATGATTTTTTTCCACTAAGATAAACATTCTAAACCCACATACATGTTCCCTTTCAATTAGCCACTACAGTATTTTTACAACTGTACATGTAGCTGTGAACTACTATTTCGGATATGATTAATGGTCAAATTACAAACATACATGTAGATATAAGTTAAAAAAAATAATTGTGTATCTGGGCTGGAATGAAGGGAAAGGTTAGAAAACAGGATGAACAGTTGTGAAATTATTTATTAAAGTGAAACAATCATTGAAAATCAAAATTAAACAGTTACTCTGCACATCAAATGTCATCAAAGTTAATCTTCATTATCATCATCACTGTCACTAAATGTATTAACATCAAATTCGGTCTCTTTAACAGTTTTTTTTTCATTTTCACATTGACTACACATGCACAGGTCTGTACAAGAAAGGGGGGTTGGGATGGCCTAGAGTGCCGCGCTTCGACCTCTAGCTGGTCGGTCACCTCTGGCTTGTGGCTGTGGCTTTGATCCCAGGTGTGAGCGTATGTGGCATGGAGATAGAGGCGTCTTCTCAACCTCGTGGGTTTCCTCCGGGCACTCCGGTTTCCTCTCACTGCTAAAGACCCATACGCGCAAGCGAATTATTGAAATAAAATTGAAACCGTATGTTAGTCCCAAAATGACCTAGTTTGTGTTGAGTGGACGTTAAACCCCATTTCTCTCTCTCTCTCTCTCTGTACAAGACAACTTTGCTGGCCATTTATGATTCTTTCTCTTATGACATCTTCACAGAATATATTGTATGTGGTTTAATATTCGACGGAGGGCTAGTCATCTTTGCTGAAAAATATAAATAAACATATACATGTACACAATTAAAACAAAATTCTGGAGCTTGGTTTACTCTCATTAATTTCGTACAACAGAGGAAAAAGACACTTACACAGGGGTTAACATCTTATTTTCATGCAGAAACCAGCTAATGAAGACAGGAAGGCATTAGCAGTACAAGGAGAGATAGAGAGGAGAATTGCGGTTTAACGTCCACTGGACAAAAACATAGTAATTTCAGGACTCACCCATGGTTCAGTTTTATTTGAATAATACCAGTGGCAAGAAGGCGGAGAATACAAATAAAAAAAACATCACAAATATTTACCTTTCTGATAACTGTCTAAGAAATTCAGTACATGTATATTGCCTATAACATTTTTGGTGATATCTGACCTCAATGGCCACACAATCTTGCCCTCTGATATGCCTTAAAATATCTTCATCCTCTTTCAATTCAGCAGCTTTCAACAGTTGGCCTACAAACAAATTTGCAAACAAATTATACACCATATAGCGTTGAATGTTGTTTGTGCTCAAGGGTGGGGGAGGGAATGTCACTTTGAGGCCTACATGTACATGTACCTGGCTGGTCAACTCTGGCATGCGGTTTAGTTCAGATCCTTTGTGTGAGCGGAAATGGTCTAGAGACAGATCGTCTTAGCAAGGCACCTACAAGTGGGCCAAGAAAATAAAAAACAAGTTAACTTCTCTATGTTTCATCCCTTGTGCAAGCAAATGTGCAACACTTTAACCAATGACTGTGCCAAATCAACAAATGGGGTAAAGGGCTTTACTGGCTAGCTTCATAACAATTTTACAGTGATTGCAGTAGCACTTCTGATTCCATTTACAACAAAAACAACAACACAATAATTAAAAACTGTAGGATGAATATATTTAATATTTATTAGTAATAATTATAAATTTAGTAAGTAACATAATATTAACATTAGGCCTACCTGAGCCTGTTTGGGTCTGAGTCTGTGTTAATACACCCTTCTTCCTATTTTCTCCAACAGTGACAAATCTGTCACGTTTTTTACATATAATACACACAACAGGCAGCACCGATTTACTCTTTCTTTTTGCTTCAGGAGCGTAATTTGTTTGGAGAGCTAGGTCCCAGATCGTCTACACTCCCGCTATTCCCTGGTTGGATTGTAGCCGGGGATTTTAATTTTTCTTTATCTATACGATTATTCTATCTATATACATTTGTACAGATATATTTGTATCCATAGATATATATTTGTATCAATACATTTAATTTTGTTGTTTGAAATAAGGGGGGGGGGGTGAATGGTTAGTATGTGCGCGCTGTATCATAAGGTCTGCCATTTAGTGAACTGGTGTGGTTTCAAATCCCCAGTTGTACGTGGCAAGGAGTAGGGTAGCACGTTCATCCTTCGAGGGTTTTCTCTGCGAACTCCAGTTTCCTTCCATTGCTAATGACCCATACGCACAAGCAAATTATTGAAATAAAATTGGACCATGTGTTAATGCCAAAATACCTAGTTTCTGTCGAGTGGACTTAAACCCCATTTTTCTCCGTCTTCTGATTGAAATATGAATACCACATCATTTATTGTCATTTTATATATTTATTATGTAATAATGATTTTTCTCTGTGTTAATTTTTCTTTGTGTGGATACACTATAATACAACAGCTGGCTGAAAAGTTCTAGATCTGAAGAGGAGAGATTTAATTGGCTTTTACCACCACAAGTAGAATCATTGAATGAATCATAGACATAAGACCTGCAGCTGAAGTGTTATTATTGTATTTGTACCAGACAATCTTGTGAACCTACCCATTGAAATCACCAAAAATGGACAGAACTATCGATATGGCAGTCATCAAGTATCTGCAACTGAAAGTCCTAACCCAAACATTGAAATATGTGGATACGGTCTCCACTATAGGAGACAATGGCCCTTCCTTTTCTGCACTAAAGAAATGGTTGCAGGAGGTACTTGATCCAGTGACATCCAGTGACAATCTTTGCTGTTTTCAATATTTCCTAAAAAAATTTTAGCCAGATTTTTAAACATAGAGGAGACCTGGATTCATCAGTTTCAACCAGAATGCAAAATTCAATAAAAACAATGGAAGCATCCAGACTCGCAAGTCCCCAATCAAGCCAGGTCAGTTCTTTCGACTGGACAGGTGATGGGTTCACTCGTTTATGATTCCTAAACTATTCTGCTGATTGACTACCTTAAAAACAGCCAGACTATCAATAGAAGTATTATAAAGGTGTTCTATTCAGACAATACTTCTGTTCATAAATGGGTGATATCATTTTCCCTCTATGATTACGTCATGTCAGCTGTGATCAATTTTTTAAGGGTAACTGAAGATAATTTCTTCCTGGCAGACATCAAGGCCATGCAACATCATTAACTAAAGAGTGAGAGTGTACACTTCAAAAGTGACTACATAGAAAAATAAATGGAAACAATGGACTTTATACAATTCTATACAGTTCTTTCACAGATGGGTTTAGAATTTTTCAGCCAGCTCTCAATAGTTATTGAAATTGAATTATTTGTTTTGGTTTGATACATGATATTATAATTATTCTTACATTGTTTGTATTCTATTTTAATAATGAACATTAAAACATGCTAATATTTGTTCATCCTTGCTGTATTGGGTTGGATGGCCGAATGGTTAGTGTGTGCATGCTGTATCATACGGCCTGCCATTAAGTCAACTGGCGTGGTCTCGAATCCCTGGTTGTACGTGGCAAGGAGTAGGGTCACCTGTCCATACTCCTGATTTTCTCCGGGTACTCTGGTTTCCCCCCACTGCTAAAGACCCCTACGCGCAAGCAAATTATTGAAATAAAATTAAACCATATGTTAGTCCCGAAATGACCTTGTTTGTGTTGAGTGGACGTTAAACCCATTTCTCTCTAATTATGTTTTGCATACAATGTATAAATACAAATGTAAAGGATGTAACTTTAAAATAGAAGAAAATCAAATATTTTTAATATTAAACAATTGCTTTGTTCTTATACTTCTACAATCATTCTCATGTTGTTCATTTTGCCATATTTTTGTTTATTCATTCATATGTCTTCTATATAATGATGCATAGTATAGTACACTATGTTAAAAAAATACTAGAAATGTATGTTTCTTTATCACCAAATGATTTATGTAAGTTGTGAAGTAAAACAGTTGAACATTAAATCCCATTTCAATTTATTTGCATGAGGTGAAGAGAAATAATGGTATTGAACAATTGACTATTCATGAAAGATACTAAAGAGAACTTTATTAATTTATACATACTTTTGCTAATTTTATTGTTATATCTTGGTAGTAACATACCAATATAAATAGTAATATTGTTTCTAGATGAAGACTATTATAATTGAAATGAAATGGGATTTCACATCATAATGCTATGCACGGACTGGGCTAATAATGACAAAAAACTACAATGAATACAATAGTATAAAATGTTGCTATGAAATTAAATAAATGTTGTATACAATAATTAACCGGTTTAATACTATATTATACATAAAAGTGAATGAAATTCAATGTTTACTATTTTGCTTTATACATGAATATCACAGGTCAAATTATTGAAATAAATAATGCAAATAGATTATGATTTGAAACATCTTGTATGTCATTGTTCTATTTGTTATATAAGACTACATGATATAAACTTTTTGATAAGCCTCTTTTATCATATTTTGAACCAATGGAATAAAGAGCAAAGACCTAGAATATATTGTAAATATAATCAGGTTTTTGATCAACTGATCAAAGGAAAATATTGCGAATAAATTTGTTGTACTGCTATTGTAAAGAAATCATCATTGTTTTATTTGATATTTAGAATACACATAATCGTGTATATATTTGAAGTTAAGAGCAATTATGATTAGTGATACCTGTATGACCAACTCTCAAAAGATAATCTCATTAAACCAAGTACTTTTTTTCATTTGTATTAGTTGATTTATACTGAATAAAGATAACACAAACAAACAAAAATGAGTTGGCTGTGTGAACACCTCAATGACAAGTGGTATCAGATGCCTCAGAGAGAATATTCAAATGCTCCTTGTGATACGTTTGTAACACAATTATAACCTAATGTATTACACGGGAGTGGAGTGGGTGGGTCGGGGGGCTTTTCGATTGGCAGGGGACTATTAAAATGGGTAAGCAGAGATAAGCAATTTGATGAAACTTTGTGTATAGTTTCATTACATTAGTACCTTGACCATATTACCTTGACCAAGTTCGACAATGAGCATTCTCTTAGTCAGGATAAGCAAAGCAACTTGATTGGCCGGGACTTTGAATTGGTTGATGCTTTGGGGTATGATAACTTTGGTTATAATGAAGTACTGGAACATAACAACCCAGCTTTTAATTGAGCTAGAATGTTTAAACTTGGTGTAGATGTTCATCAGGTCTTGACTGAACATTTTGAGCTACAGCTTGGCAATTTCATTGGTCGATGCTTTGGGACAAGATAACCTTGATTTCTATCTGACAGAGAGTGATGAAATTTACAGTATAGTTTGATTGCTCGATACTTTTGAAAAAAATATGAAAGTGCGATTAATTAATGTGTCATCTTTTACTTTGGGGTTTTGGCGGGAGACATCAGCCATACTGTTTGCTTGTTTAATATCCCCTATACAATATACGCTCGACCTCATTACCCGAACTGGGGTAGAAAAGTGGGATCTTTGACAATGAGGCAATGAACTTGTACATTCTTTTGCAGCTGCACAAGAGGGAACATCAACGCCGGATTAACCATGGTGGTGGGGAGGGGGGCTGATACCGACCGTGAAGCCCCGCAAGGGGGTCGGGTCAGGGGGTTCTCCCGCTAAGAAATTTTAATTGGAGGCCGAAAACGTGATTTCATGGCATTTCAGGCACTTGTGTCGGAGCCATTTAGAAATACCTCCCCCAGAAAAATAAAATTCTGCCACAAAATTAGCCACAATCCATGCGGGTGCTGTGAAATTTCTAGAGGAGGGAGCTGGAACCCATGAGCCCGTTAAATTCGCCACTGTAAATGAGCAGAGCTACATCAAACCTAATTTTGAGTCCCTCAGTGATAAATAACTTGATTCAAAATCGTATTATAGCCCCAACGACGATTTGATGAATGGAGACCGTAACGTTACGACAAAGTCTAACACTGTAAGTACCAAATAGTCATACGAGATATGTGCATCTCATCAAATTCAGCTTATACCATACCCACAATAATGTTACGGAGTCAGTGAGTTCAAGTTAGACAATACGCTGACCTTCCACTGACCATGCTTATAATATAAAATCTGTCAATGACAGCTGATTCATTGTTTAGTTTTTTATATGATATATTTAATATCAATAATATATGTATATGCATGCTTTATTTTACTTTACACGACCTCTAAAAATGCCCCAAATCGTAAAAATACGACTTTTTGGATTTCGATCTCCTTTTTTCGGCTACCCCGGACATTTTCAAAAAATGATACAATGATTTCACACAACAGGCCAGCTATTAGCCTCTCGATTGACAAGAGTTTCATCGCCCTCCATTCATTATAACCAATGTCATCGTGCCCTAAAGAATCAACAAATCAGCTTGCTTATCTCTGCTTACCCTAGGCAAAAAATGCTCATCTTTGAACTCAATCATGACATTGACCTAGTGAACGCCTACACCAAGTTTGAACATTCTAGCTTAATTAGAAGGAGAGTTCTTGTGTTCCAAAGTCCCGGCCCTTCAAATTGCTTCTATTTTTCATTTTCAATTCAAAATGGTGACCATCACGTGACCGAAATCAAAATTCTGATCCGATAGATTTTTAGGCATTCCTTCCAGGATTCCGAAAATATGACGCCCGAGTCTGTAAGTAAAATAGCAAAAAAGCCTTTTTGATTTTTCACGTTTAAAGATGGTGGCACTTCCGGTTCGATCGACAAACTCCATATTTTGTGTACGAATCAGTAATTACTTGTCTAGTATCGAATTTTTTTTTTAGGTCATTCTGACCTATATTTCGACGATTTTTTTGAAAACTTTGATCCTTAATTTCACCAAGGGGAGATAATTTAGAAAATTTCCAAGGACATCATTGAAGTCGCATTGGCAAGATCTACTAACATTCTAAATTTCACGAAAATCGCACAACTATTAAAGAAGTTGTCAAATTGGTAATAACTTCCGGTTCGAAATGACAGCGACGAATTTTCGAAATGCCAAAATCCGAAATTGCAGATTTGAAGTAAATGTTTCAAGATACTCAAAGAAAAAAGAATTAGTAAAATAGGTCAAATAGTCACAAAGTTACAGCATTGTAGGTCAAATGCATTCCTTCGTAAAATTCGGTGATTTCGGATTCGTAAAACGTTTTGAAAATATATTTAATCAACAGCCACCACCCATTTTTGGGGGGATAGGTAAAAGTTTCAGAACGATCCTATGGTTAGATTCTGAGAAATCCGATTTGTGGACAAAACACAAAAAAAAAATAACAATAACTAGATCTGCATAGCAGATATCAAAGCTTTCATATAAACTTCAAAAGGGGTTATTAGAATCTATGAATCATCAACCACTCTGACGGATGTAGAAAGGAATATATTGTTACTAAATCTGTTGTACTGTTTCTTGTTATGGTAAAGAAAACATGAATACAACTATGAGATTTGTATAGAATTGGCATTAATCAATATATTTATTGTTTAATACTACATGTATATTATAGATACAAAGTGAATTAAATGAACCCAATTACATGTACTTTATATAAGCAATGTTTTTTTATTCATCGTTACTTTGAAATCACATTATTTTCATTGATGATAAAAAGGTTGTATTTGTACCGAATCCAAAAAGTATGTTGTATGACATTGCATTATCTGTACCAATTATTTATTTGCAAACCAATATACAATGTTTATTTCTACTCCAATATATTTGTTTCAACCCATGATAGTTTATTCACTCTTCTCACTTAAATACAAGAATAACACACGATTAAATTACTGAAACAAGTAATGCTGGTAGATTATAATTTGATATTGTATACCATTTACTCTCTGTTAGATAAGGCGACGTGGTAATCTGTTAGATAAACATACATGGAAGTATATGTTAGATAACTACAATTTATGATATATTTTAAACCAAGGAAGTGGCCTTTCTAAAAATAAAAAAAAATAAAGGAAAATATATTTCATACAATTGTTATACTGTTACTGTTATCGTGAAGAAACATGATTGTTTATTTAATGTTGTTTATGACAAACATGTAATCATGTACATTTTTTAAATAAGAACAATTATGCTACATGTATGAATAACTCTCAAAAATTATGTTTTCATCAATCCAAGTATTTTTTTATTTGTATTACTTGATTTATACTGAATAAAGATTACACAAACATACAAAATGGTGTTGGCTGTGTGACTGAATTCCTCGTTGAGAAGTGGTATCGGGTGTCCCATAGAGAAGAAGCAAACCCTCCTTGTGATACACTTGTGAACATTTTAAAAGACCCATTTCGCTGTGTTCCAGAAAAATCCCCATTATAGCTAGTGCATTACATGGTTGTTGTTGGGGGAAAGGTGGGTCTTTTCTATTGGCAATGATTTACTTTTTATAGGCCCACATTGAAATGTGGTCGTATATTGTCGTCGCCCCCCTTTTGCTGTTAATATCCGATTGACTTTAAATTTATACGCAGTGTTTAAGGTCATAAGACGAAGAAGCCTTTGATTTGCTCTGCCCAGGCAACGTTCCTGTGCTCCGATTGCCTTCAAATATGCACAGAATGTACCTTGGGATTCTAGCTATCACATATTAAAAATAGAAGAGTGTTGGATTCCGAGAACGTTCAAAATAAATTCAAAACCCGCCCCCAACAATCAAAGGTTTTTTGCTTAAAAAATTGCCGTATTTTATCGAATTTTTATTGTTCTTGATATCTGAGGATTTTTCTCAATTTAGTATGTGATAAATATCATCGCGGCGCAGCCAACCGCTAGAAATTCCAGAGATTTGGATGCCTCAGCAGTCAAAAAAGGTCAAAATAGGCGATTTCGGTTTCTAGTGTCGATACATCGTTACGGTCATTTTAAAAAATTGTCTTTTAAGGATAATGTGTATAGTACCAGTACCTATCACATACGGAAGAGGCGATAAAATCTCTTTGCATTTGCAATTTCAAAATTAATTAAAACCAATATTAAATTCCGAAAATCGTTTTTTTGCTAAAACTTTTTTTTTTTTAATCGGATCAAAATGGGAGTAAGGCACAGAGTCCGGGGTGGTAATGGGCGTATTGTGTCCAAATTTCATGGTTTTCGGACAATCGGTGCCGGTGTCACGGCGAAATTCCACTTTTTTCCCCTCATGGAAGCCGTAAATTGACTTGAAGCCAGGGTCCTTGAAGTTGTACAGCTGCACCCGGTGACCGATATTTATTTAACGGGGAATAAGTGATAATTCATATTATAGCAGTAAATAATTAAAATATTTCATAGGGATTATAATAATATCTATATCTTGTCTGGGTACAGGGTTAAAACCAATATTAAATTCCGAAAATCGTTTTTTTGCTAAAACTCTTTTTTTTTAATGGGATCAAAATGGGGGTAAGGCACAGAGTCCGGGGTGGTAATGGACGTATTGTGTCCAAATTTCATGGTTTTCGGACAATCGGTGCCGGTGTCACGGCGAAATTCCACTTTTTTCCCCTCATGGAAGCCGTAAATTGACTTAAAAAAAAACGACGAAAGGCAGGTGACAAGAACAAACGACATGAACGAATGCAGGTATCACCTTGAAATTTTCAGGGTACCTAGGTACCAACGTGAAAAGTTGCTCGCCGGAATTTAGTACTCATGGTACCTTTGGTTCCAGCGTAGCGCATGCGCGAAGTCAAATCCAGCTAAACTCGAAAACAACCTTGTCGGCACGGAAAACATCAAAGGAGAAATTCGAATAAAAAATGATACAATGATTTCACACAACAGGCCAGCTATTAGCCTCTCGATTGACAAGAGTTTCATCGCCCTCCATTCATTATAACCAATGTCATCGTGCCCTAAAGAATCAACAAATCAGCTTGCTTATCTCTGCTTACCCTAGGCAAAAAATGCTCATCTTTGAACTCAATCATGACATTGACCTAGTGAACGCCTACACCAAGTTTGAACATTCTAGCTTAATTAGAAGGAGAGTTCTTGTGTTCCAAAGTCCCGGCCCTTCAAATTGCTTCTATTTTTCATTTTCAATTCAAAATGGTGACCATCACGTGACCGAAATCAAAATTCTGATCCGATAGATTTTTAGGTATTCCTTCCAGGATTCCGAAAATATGACGCCCGAGTCTGTAAGTAAAATAGCAAAAAAGCCTTTTTGATTTTTCACGTTTAAAGATGGTGGCACTTCCGGTTCGATCGACAAACTCCATATTTTGTGTACGAATCAGTAATTACTTGTCTAGTATCGAATTTTTTTTTTAGGTCATTCTGACCTATATTTCGACGATTTTTTTGAAAACTTTGATCCTTAATTTCACCAAGGGGAGATAATTTAGAAAATTTCCAAGGACATCATTGAAGTCGCATTGACAAGATCTACTAACATTCTAAATTTCACGAAAATCGCACAACTATTAAAGAAGTTGTCAAATTGGTAATAACTTCCGGTTCGAAATGACAGCGACGAATTTTCGAAATGCCAAAATCCGAAATTGCAGATTTGAAGTAAATGTTTCAAGATACTCAAAGAAAAAAGAATTAGTAAAATAGGTCAAATAGTCACAGAGTTACAGCATTGTAGGTCAAATGCATTCCTTCGTAAAATTCGGTGATTTCGGATTCGTAAAACGTTTTGAAAATATATTTAATCAACAGCCACCACCCATTTTTGGGGGGATAGGTAAAAGTTTCAGAACGATCCTATGGTTAGATTCTGAGAAATCCGATTTGTGGACAAAACACAAAAAAAAAATAACAACTAGATCTGCATAGCAGATATGAAAGCTTTCATATTAACTGCAAAGGGGGTTATTAGAATCTATTGAAACAATAAGTATAAATGTCATCAGGTATCTGAAAAATTACATTTACCTTATGAACAAAATGGGAAAAATACAAAACAAAAATTGTCGACTTGTGGCTACCATCCAAGGCATATTTAGAAAACCGTATATTATATTTATAGAGTACGCAGGACAGGAATTAGTTGTGCTTCAATGTAAACCGGCCCGTTTCTTGCCTTTAGTTTTAGAGTTAGGTGTGATTTTCAAAAGATTCAATCGGAAATCGCTGAAAATCAATTGGCTTCTTCATCTCATGACCTTAAACACTGTATAAATTTAAGGTCAATCGGATATTGAATTTAGCTTCTAGAGCGTCCACAAGATTTTTTAAAGTGATCAAGGGCAATAACTCTCACGGTAATTATCGGAAATGGCAGTAAATATCAGATATCGCTGAAAATCAATACTGTAGGCATCTTCGTGTCATGACCATAAATTTAGAGTCAATCGGATATTAACTTTGGCCTCTAGAGCGTCCACAAGATATTTTGAAGTGATCAGGGGCCACAACACTGCGCATAAATTTAAAGTCAATCGGATATTAACTTTGGCCTCTAGAGCGTCCACAAGATATTTTGAAGTGATCAGGGGCCACAACTCTGGCAGTAAATATCAGATATCGCTGAAAATCAATCGCCTACTTCGTCTCATGACCTTAACCACTGTGTATAAATTTAAAGTCAATCGGACATTAACTTTGGCCTCTAGAGCATCCACAAGAATTTTTTTAAGTGATGAAGGGCCATAACTCTGACAGTAATTATCGGAAATCGCTGAAATTCAATTTCAATGTGGGCGTATAAAAATTAACCGATGGCATATAATATTTAATGTATGATAAAGACAAAATAGTCGATTTCGGTTTTTGGTGTTGCGCTCATTTTAAAAAAAAATGTCTTTTACGGATAATGTGTATAGTACTAATAGCAATCACATACGGAAGAGGCGATAAGATCCCTTTGCATTTGGAATTTCAAAATTAATTAAAACCAAATTTAAATTCCGAAAATCGGTTGTTTATTTTTTGCTGAAACTCCTTTTTTTAATCTGATCAAAATGGGAGTAAGTCACAGAGTGGTAATTGGCATATTGTGTCCAAATTTCATGGTTTTGGGACAATCGGTGCCGGTTTCGTGGCGAAATTCCACTTTTTTCGCCCTTACAGAAGCCGTAAATGGCGGAAAAAAACGAACGGCAGGAACCGTGTCAAGAACAAACGATCTGAACGAATGCAGGTATCGCCTTGAAGTTTTCAGTGCACCTAGGTACCAACGTGAAAAGTTCCTCGCCGGAATTTGGTAGTCAACGTACCTTTGGTTCCAGCGTGGCACATGCGCGAAGCAAAAAGAAATTACGGTCGATTTTGGGATTTTGGCTATATTTCGGAGTGGTTTGGTAGATGACGGTGGATCAGGGACTCAGATTGATCTAAAATGGCGATCATAACACAACATGATAATCACTTTGAAGTATAGGTAAATTTTCGCGACCGGGTTGTTTTGCTCTACCCAGGCAACGTTCCTGTGCTCCGATTGCCTTCAAATTTGCACAGAATGTACCTTGGGATTCTAGCTATCACATATTAAAAATAGAAGAGTGTTGGATTCCGATGGGATTCTAGCTATCACATATTAAAAATAGAAGAGTGTTGGATTCCGAGAACGTTCAAAATAAATTCAAAACCCACCCCCAACAATCAAAGGTTTTTTGCTTAAAAAATTGCCGTATTTTATCGAATTTTTATTGTTCTTGATATCTGAGGATTTTCTCAATTTAATATGTGATAAATATCATCGCGGCGCAGCCAACCGCTAGAAATTCCAGAGATTTGGACCACCGGAAGGATGCCTCAGCAGTCAAAAAAGGTCAAAATAGGCGATTTCGGTTTCTAGTGTTGATACATCGTTACGGTCATTTTAAAAAATTGTCTTTTAAGGATAATGTGTATAGTACCAATACCTATCACATAAGGAAGAGGCGATAAAATCTCTTTGCATTTGCAATTTCAAAATTAATTAAAACCAATATTAAATTCCGAAAATCGGTTTTTTGCTAAAACTCTTTTTTTTTAATCGGATCAAAATGGGAGTAAGGCACAGAGTCCGGGGTGGTAATGGGCGTATTGTGTCCAAATTTCATGGTTTTCGGACAATCGGTGCCGGTGTCACGGCGAAATTCCACTTTTTTCCCCTCATGGAAGCCGTAAATTGACTTGAAGCCAGGGTCCTTGAAGTTGTACAGCTGCACCCGGTGACCGATATTTATTTAACGGGGAATAAGTGATAATTCATATTATAGCAGTAAATAATTAAAATATTTCATAGGGATTATAATAATATGTATATCTTGTCTGGGTACAGGGTTAAAACCAATATTAAATTCCGAAAATCGTTTTTTTGCTAAAACTCTTTTTTTTTAATGGGATCGAAATGGGGGTAAGGCACAGAGTCCGGGGTGGTAATGGGCGTATTGTGTCCAAATTTCATGGTTTTCGGACAATCGGTGCCGGTGTCACGGCGAAATTCCACTTTTTTCCCCTCATGGAAGCCGTAAATTGACAGAAAAAAAACGACGAAAGGCAGGTGACAAGAACAAACGACTTGAACGAATGCAGGTATCACCTTGTCAAATCCAGCTAAACTCGAAAACAACCTTGTCGGCACGGAAAACATCAAAGGAGAAATTCGAATTTTTGAAATATTCAAATACCAAACGTTCGACCATGATCCAGGCTATCCTGGAGACATATTCTCTAGGTCACGACCAATTGTATATGTTTTCAAGCCCATAAATGTGGATTTTTCACTAATTGTCATTTTCAATTCAAAATGGCGTCCATCATTTGCCGGAAATCAAAATTGTGTTATCTACCGTTTTTCGGCTTTCCTTCAAGGATTCGGAAAATATAATTGCCTTGTCTGTAAGTAAAATATCAAAAAAGCCTTATGTAATTTTCACATTTCAAGATGGTGGCATTTCCGGTTTGAGCTACAAACTCAATTTTTTGTGTACGAATCAGTAGTGTCGTAGCTAGTAAAGAAAAAAAAATCAAGGCAATCTGACCTATATTTCGTCGATTTTTTTGAAAACTTTGATCCTTAATTTCATCAAGGGGAGATAATTTAGAAAATTTCTAATGATATTTTTGAAGTCGCATTGATAAGATCTACTTACATTCTAAATTTCATGAAAATCGTGCAACTATTAAAAAAGTTTTCAAATTGATCTCAACTTCCGGTTCAAAATCACAGCGACGAATTTTCGAAATTCGAAAATTCGAAATTGCAGATTTTAAGTAAATGTTTCAAGGCACCCCTCAAAAAAAGAATTAGTAAAATAGGTCAAATAGTTACAAAGTTACAGTAATGTAGGTCAAATGAATTTGTTCGTAAAATTCGGTGATTTCGGATTCGAAAAACGATTTGAAAATATATTTAATCAACATTCGCACCCCATTTTTGGGGGGGTAGGTCAAAGTTTCAGATTGATCCTATGGTTAGATTCTGAGAAATCCGATTTGTAGAAATGACACAAAAAAAAAAAAATAATAATAGGAACAAGTGGTATCAGATGCCTCAGAGAGAATATTCAAATGCTCCTTGTGATACGTTTGTAACACAATTATAACCTAATGTATTACACGGGAGTGGAGTGGGTGGGTCGGGGGGCTTTTCGATTGGCAGGGGACTATTAAAATGGGTAAGCAGAGATAAGCAATTTGATGAAACTTTGTGTATAGTTTCATTACATTAGTACCTTGACCATATTACCTTGACCAAGTTCGACAATGAGCATTCTCTTAGTCAGGATAAGCAAAGCAACTTGATTGGCCGGGACTTTGAATTGGTTGATGCTTTGGGGTATGATAACTTTGGTTATAATGAAGTACTGGAACATAACAACCCAGCTTTTAATTGAGCTAGAATGTTTAAACTTGGTGTAGATGTTCATCAGGTCTTGACTGAACATTTTGAGCTACAGCTTGGCAATTTCATTGGTCGATGCTTTGGGACAAGATAACCTTGATTTCTATCTGACAGAGAGTGATGAAATTTACAGTATAGTTTGATTGCTCGATACTTTTGAAAAAAATATGAAAGTGCGATTAATTAATGTGTCATCTTTTACTTTGGGGTTTTGGCGGGAGACATCAGCCATACTGTTTGCTTGTTTAATATCCCCTATACAATATACGCTCGACCTCATTACCCGAACTGGGGTAGAAAAGTGGGATCTTTGACAATGAGGCAATGAACTTGTACATTCTTTTGCAGCTGCACAAGAGGGAACATCAACGCCGGATTAACCATGGTGGTGGGGAGGGGGGCTGATACCGACCGTGAAGCCCCGCAAGGGGGTCGGGTCAGGGGGTTCTCCCGCTAAGAAATTTTAATTGGAGGCCGAAAACGTGATTTCATGGCATTTCAGGCACTTGTGTCGGAGCCATTTAGAAATACCTCCCCCAGAAAAATAAAATTCTGCCACAAAATTAGCCACAATCCATGCGGGTGCTGTGAAATTTCTAGAGGAGGGAGCTGGAACCCATGAGCCCGTTAAATTCGCCACTGTAAATGAGCAGAGCTACATCAAACCTAATTTTGAGTCCCTCAGTGATAAATAACTTGATTCAAAATCGTATTATAGCCCCAACGACGATTTGATGAATGGAGACCGTAACGTTACGACAAAGTCTAACACTGTAAGTACCAAATAGTCATACGAGATATGTGCATCTCATCAAATTCAGCTTATACCATACCCACAATAATGTTACGGAGTCAGTGAGTTCAAGTTAGACAATACGCTGACCTTCCACTGACCATGCTTATAATATAAAATCTGTCAATGACAGCTGATTCATTGTTTAGTTTTTTATATGATATATTTAATATCAATAATATATGTATATGCATGCTTTATTTTACTTTACACGACCTCTAAAAATGCCCCAAATCGTAAAAATACGACTTTTTGGATTTCGATCTCCTTTTTTCGGCTACCCCGGACATTTTC
>CANQLB010000021.1:0-22819 GCA_947623455.1 Mimachlamys varia
AGGAAATGTTGCTGATTTTAGATCATATGCTATGGCTTCCTTTACATCAGTTGTGTGCTCTTGGCGGGCGGAAGGATTGTAATATTGGATGGGCAGCTACAAGTCCAAGAATATCCAGAACGAAATTACGGAGAGGCCGGAAGTCATGCCTGAGCCTGACTACAAGGTCCGAACGCGCAGCCTCGTCCTGTCTTTAGCTGGAAAAGCAATATTCTGAGGGGCAAACGGGAGGACGACCTCAGGGATGAGGCCATGCCGGTAGTCCGCAGGAAATGCTACGATCCGATCACTGACTACAACTCGTGCTGCAAGAACGAAGGCCTGTTCTGGTCAGTCTCAACTGCCAAGAGGTCTACTCGCATATGTCGGACTGCATGCTGCATGAGTTCAGGGTGGAGATGGACAAGCGCAGGCGGGACATCCGCAGGAACCCTGAGAGCTGGTGGCGAGAATTCTACAGCGCGGACGGAGAGGTGGGGTGGCAAGCAGAGTGGGTTCCCAGTGATTGAAGATGGTCGAGAATCACGCTTTCTTGTCCATCCTGAAAAAGCCTTTGCTCGTGGCGGGGGTCAACGTTTTGTAACGCAGCCTCCTCAGGGAGGGCTTCTTCTTGATGGACGAGGACTGGCAGAGTTCTGCTACCACTTTCGACTTCACTTCTTTGTCACGGTCCCTGTCTCTATCCTTGCAGTCCTCTCCTCTCAGTAGCGCGACCTTCGAGGACTTGTCCTGCCTGATCGTGCGGCATTGCATGATCCTGCGAGGAGGCTCGGGTGTCTCCCAGCCCGAGTAGTAGTTGCTCTCGATAATTTCTGAGATAGTCTTTACTTTGAGAGCCAGATGGCCTTCGAAACGACGGAACCGCTCCAGGCGTCTGAGCATCCCCGCCGTCTCGCGTCTCAGCTCGGCCATGTCCCGACCCTGCTCCATGAGTTCTTCCTCCAGATGTCTAGAATCGACACTAGCACGTTCTTCCCCAGGTTGCCGTAGATTTCTGGGGTGAAAAACTTGTTTTCGCCTTGAGCTACGCTGTCAGCCTCGATGGGGTCACCCGCCAAGAAGGGCGAAACGTTGTTGACCGAGCAGTAGGTGTGGTAGCCGCATTCGAGGGTGTAGGAATGCGCGATGTTGTTAAGCTCGTAGAGGACGACCCTCGCACACCCCTCCTTGGTCATGTCCTCGCCCATGTCCCGCGCCTTCATGTGCTTCTTGGAGTAGACACAGTTCTAGAGCTGGAAATGAGGGGAGTTGAGACTGAGAACCTTGAGAAAGCTGACTGACTCAGTCTGCCATGCGAAATTCTCGATGGCATTCGCGAAGATGAAGTTGCCTTTGCTGGCCGGGTGGGCGTGGAAATCGCAGTAGAAGAACAGCCGCCGGTCGGCCGCGAAATTCTCGGCCAGCTTTCTTACAGCGAAGCAGGAAGGATGCTGTTTGGGGTCAGGGTTCTTGTAGTACCGGTTCAGGTTTTGGTTGTAGGTGTCCATGCGGGAGTGGCCGCGACTCACACCGTCAGGGTTCAGCATCGCACAATGAAGAACACGAAGTTCTGGCGGAGGCCTTCGGCCCTGGGATCCTGGCTGAGCAAGAATTCGATGGCCCCATTCAAGCAGTGCGAGGCCGGAACCTCTACGGGATGGACTCTCGCAGTCAGCAAGATAACAGGCTTCCTCCTAAACCTCCTGGCACGGGTCTCAGCCTTCCGGTCAGGAAACAGCCCCTCGAAGTGCGGCTCCGAGTCAACCGTCATTTAATTGCAGCCCGAGATGCACAGCAGATGGATGTTGCGCCCTTCGGCTGAACGGATCAGCACCTCCGAATTGAAGTAGAGCCTGGGTCGGTCCTGGCACAGCTCTTTTAATCTGAAGTTTTGGTACTCGCAGTTTTCGTACGTCCACGGGATTTTGAAGGCGAAGAAGTGCACGCCCAGGCTTTCGAAGTTGTAGGTGAAGTGGGCCTCGATCTTGTAATTGTCCCCGTGGCCTACGTAGTCTGCGTCGTGGTCTAACAAGGACCACTCGTCCTGCCCTCGTTTGAAGGCGGGCCTGTACACTGCGTTCGTTCGCAACTTGTCAGCTCGGTACCAATGGCCCAAGGATCTGCAGATTCCTGACGACGAACTGAACGGGCCCTTGCAGTCCACTGACCGAGTAGTAGAACCAATTGGAAGAAACGCCTTGATAAGAAGTTCCTTCGTTATCAACGCGGGGAGTGATGGCCCACCGAGCCGGACCCAGCAGGTCAACGGTGCGAAGATTGCCATTATCAAAGCCATCCGAAAAGGTGACTTTGCGAGTCTCCACGTAAAAGACGTGCTCTCGGTCACCCTTACTCATTCCCCCCTATAAAACTGTCAGGCTTAATCTAGGGTGAGACCTGAGAGAGCAGATTTAATGAAGGAAGGATTCCCGGAGATCAATGCCAAGCGCTTTATGAGGGATCCCAGGGAGAACGCCAACTTCAACTATCCGCAGAACCAACCCTTTGACTTTAGGCGGTTCTGGCGGGCCAAGGTCCAGGACATGCGGTTCGGCATGTTTCACGGTCAGTACATGTCGTTCATCTACTACGGCGCCAAGTACTCCATGATCCTGTTGGCGGTCATCTGCGTGGTGGTCGACGAGATCCCGATGTTCGGCAGAATGGGTTACACAAAATACCCCCACCTGTACTACATGCACGAGCAGACCAAGCCCAACCCCCGGATCTACAACTCAAGGACTGGATTGTTGCAGGAAGGCACCTCCTTCAAAATATGACCCCTCCCCTTAATCACAAGCCGGGCTTGCTGCCGTACCGCCTCCGTTCATAGATGAAGTCCACTTTGGTTGACCCCAAGTTGATTATCCGGGGACAGCCTTACCGGTCCCGCTCGAGCTGCACGCATTCCTTGCAGTACGAGGCGTCGCTGTTGCCAGGTGCGTTGCAGACGATGCAACGGCCTTCGTTCGTGCCGAAGTTGCACTCGTCGCAGATCCGAACAAGCTGGGCTGGCCTCACATACGAATCACAGATCACGCATCTACCATCACAGCGATCGCACAGTCTGCCAATGGCCACTCCTGGCAGCCTGCGGCACATAATCAGGTCAGGATGATGCTTGGCCATGTTAGATTCTGTAAATTCAAGGTTTTTTCTGTCGGGCTGGCACGAACGGTGTCCGCGTGACCTGCCCGGTCAAAATCTTACCCCGCTGCTCGAATCGCACCTCTGCCCCGAGCTTTGTCTGCTTCGGCAGGTAGCAAAATCCGATCCCTTTCTTCATCGCTGGACTGTAAGTCCCACTCGTAACCCGTCCTATGGCCTGCCCCTCCAGATCCACGACAGTCGCTCCTTCCCGAACGATCCCACTCTCAACTGCAAAAGCCACTCTCTTGTTAACTGCTTTTGCAGCTCTTTGCTCTTGGCCTTGTTTCCCGTGATAGTGACCATCTTTCTTAATAAGCCATTTCAGCCCTGCCTCGCTAGGAGTGACTGCGGGAGTGATGTCGTGGCCGTGGAGACAGAGTCCAGCTTCTAGTCGCAGTGCGTCTCGTGCTGCAAGACCAGCTGGTACTGCACCTTCCGCCACCATGCGTTCAAACATCTTGCAGGCTTTATCAGGATCAACCGTTACTTAAAACCCGTCCTCGCCAGTGTACCCGCATCGGCAGACCATGATCTTGCCAAAGTCCTAATGATCGGCCCAGAAGTGGTTCATGAAAAAGTACTGGTCGAGAGGAATACCGAGAATCTTTTAGAGGAGGGTGGCAGCGGTGGGGCCTTGGAGCGCTAGCAGACAGAGCTCGAATTGTGGATGGATAACGAGATCATGCTGGGGTTCGAGGTAGCGGGGGAGGATGGCCTCGAAGTGCAGCAGGTCGTTGTGCTTGTTGCCAGCGTTTAGAACGAGATGGGCGAACCCATCTCCCACATTGACAATCCCGTCATCAAGAATTCCTCCTTTTTAATCCAGGATTAGACTGAGAAAGGACTTCCCTACAGGTTTGTGAGGACACCCCACAAGAAGACTGTTCAAAAATCTGAGATGGTCCCTGCCAGAAAATCGAGCTTGCCCCATATGCGACACATCGAACAACGCGGCCCCCCTACCGACAGGCGGCGTGCTCCTTCAAGACCGAGCTAAACTGCATGGGCATCTCATACCCGGCAAAGGCGAGCATCTTGGCCCCCATGCTTTTCTGGAGTTCGAAAAGGACTGTCCGCTGGGCCACGCAAATCCCCTTCGTAATAATACGTGCATTATAATGACCGCTTGCCTGGTTCATTAAAATATGTTAATCGTGGGGTTGATGCTGCCGATGGTGGAGGGGTGCTCAGAGTTCATTGACGATCGGTTCGTTGATCTGCCCACGTTGAGATCTGATACCGACTATTCCTTTCGAGACAACTCGACCCTCTTCTACTTCAATTTCATGGGGCCTGCCCATCACTCCTGCCAGGGCCATCCTGCAGTCCTGCTTCAATAGGGCCAACAGGGCACTTGCCAAGTCCTGAAGACCTACCTTAGCACAACCCAGTGCCAATTTAAATTCAAGTCTTATGAGGAGCAGGGGACTACCACCGAGTACTTGGTGATGGGGATGGGTGAGTACGAGGCCTGGCTTGTGTGTTCCTAGGTGCCGTCAGTATCAGCATTGTTCGTGGAGGGCAAGACTAAGTTTAGGGTGGCGAGTCTAGCTCTCTGTACGACCACCCTGCCTCGGTTCGTGCATTCCGGATTTTCGTTAGTACTGACCGCCTGCCTTTTCTTCAGTTCAGGGCTGATCCTACTGATCCTAGGGCAGAAGCTGCTAAGAGTTGGGATCTTCACTAGCGGTCTCGTTCTGGTTTACATCCTGCTCTCCACCATTCTTGATCTCCGACACATTAACGAGCCTACTGTGTACTCTCTCACTGTGCTGATCATAAGTTTCCAGACTGCGCTGGTCATGCTGCTCTACCCACGCATTGGGATCGTCTCGGTCACTCTGCTGTTTGGGATGGTCTTTGCGATGTTACTGCAGGCGGCGGTCCTGTTCCTTACTGACTCGCTGCTTGGCATGTGGATCACTGGAGGAGTGGTGAGCGGACTGCTCAGTCTGGTGGCGCTAGTGAAGGCTCCTAGCTGGTTCATCTCGATTTGCACCTCGTTCTCAGGCGCATACTTGGTAATCCGTCCATTAGGCTTCTGGTTCGGCCGGTACCCTCCCTAGTACACGATCGCGAAGACCCACTTCACCTTCTATTTCTACCTAGGTTCGATGCTGCTGCTTGGAGTGTTGGGGGTGGCCTTGCAAAGGTGCATCTATCGGCTGTTCAAGACCGAGCGTGATTAGCTCCTACTGCAAGAATTTTAGCAGCCTTTGGATCTGAAGAGGATCGGCGACGAGTTTAAAGGGCAGCTGGAGGAGAATATCAACGGATGGCGAATGCTTTAAGGCAGGTGCGGCGAGGGGAGGACGAGCTGGAGTCCTGGACTGGCGAGTAGCAGAAGTTGATAGACCGCAACAGATAAGGGAAATCATTGGAGATCGAAATGAGCAAGTTCTCCGATTGGAAAAGCGAAGAGAAAGACTGACAAAGGCAACTTGATGTGATGATTGATGGTGGGGGCGTATGATGAGGGATCATTCCTTCTTCTTGTGCTCGGGCTTGTTGTTCCTGACGGGAGGCTCCCTGTTCCTGCGCTCTTTGACCGACCGCACTCGCACGATTCGCGCGTGGATCGCGCAGCTGATGCAGTACTGGTTCTTGAGGCACAGCTTGGGAATGACGTAGGAGTCGGTGAAGGCGGTGGCAGCCTCGAGATCCTTCTTGAAGGAGGCATCAACAATGTCCTTGATCATGAACCTCTTGACGGCCTTGTCCTTGGGGCAGAGGCGTCCGCAGTTCGAGCAGACGATGGGCTTGACGTGCCCCCTGTTCTTCTTGTTGCGGCCATGGTTTCTGCGCTTGACGGGCATCCTTTCACTTGTTGAATTATCTATTACCCACCCTCTAATCAACTTTAGGCTATGTGTATGCACTGAGGGTACGTTTTATTTATGGGGAAACTTGATACACGGAGGGTCATCATTTGCCAAGGCTGTGCAGCCAGCCTGCCAGTGAGCAGTCTTTGGGGTCCCCTGCGATCCTGCGCATGACCCTCTGCGCATCTGCGATCCGGAACTCCTCGTTCGTGTGCAGGTTGATCTCCCTCACCAAATCGATCTCCCCGGCCATCCCATGATCGTATCTGTCTAGTCTGTCGAAAAGCCTGAGAATCTCCTCCTTCTCGAATTGGTTCTTGAGGGTCAGCATATAGTTGTGCTCGGACCTCCGATGTCCTTCCGTGATCTCTTTGATATGGACGGCTGTGAGACTGTGCTACTCTAGCACTGAAGGGTCGTACTACCCCTCCAGCAGCTCGAATTCCTACCCTGATGAGAAATGGTGTCGGAGCAGTTCTTTCCTGATCTCCGGCCACTTGTTGCAAGGCACCGCGCACCTTTTTTTGCGATAGGCTCGGTCCAGATCTAGCTGCTTGTAGAGCGCATCCATTAGCTTGCATTCCCGGTGCAGCACCATCCTTCGGTCCACGCCTTGCCTCACCTTCTGCCTGAAGTGTTCTACCGGAATTCCGTTATACTGAGGTGCTTCCTTGCCTGAAATCTCGCAGGAACTGGCCTCAGGCTAACTCAGCTCCTAAACAATCGCCTTGAGAGGCGAACCCTCGTTAATGGCATCGATTCGGGCCTGCAAGTCATTCTTGGGCAGGATAATGCTATTGTAGGCCTGCGCGATTTGGTAGGCACTCGAACTGATCCGCACGTGGGGGTAGCTGTTGGGCTAAAACTTTTCGGTTGGGATGATTTCTTGGGTGAGGACTGATTCATGGAGGTTGGGGATCGTGGGCTACCGGATGTCTCGGACTGGCCTTTCATCGACTTTGATCGTGTTGAAAATTGTTTCTTAAAGCGGTTTTTCCTTGGCAGTCGGGTAGTCAGAGATGCTGCTTCGTTGCCGGAACTGTTGCTCGTACTCTTTTTGCATGAGTCTGGCCCGTTCCAGAGTGCTTTCGATGGACTTCTTGGTATTACTGATGCACTCGGTGCTGAGAAGGTCCCGTTCTGATCGGATCGCTAACTTCCTCTCTCGCAAGTTTAAAGCCAACCGGTCTTCTGGGGGCAGATCCCGTGGCTTGTTCTTCTTGATTTGGGGAAGGTTGAGTTCTTTGAGGACTGCCTGCTTCGCCGCAAAGGAGTTCCTGGTCCGTTAGAATTCCAGGAACAGTTGCTGCTTGGTGAGGGGCTAGGGCTTGTTCTTGACGATCCGGCCAGCTCCCTGCAACACGGCTCCAGACCGGTAATGCCCGGTTCTATGCCCATAATTCTCCTTGAGCATAGACAAACTATCACTAAAATAATCGTTTTGTACGGTTACAGTTATAGGAAGAGTCACTGGTTGTCAAGAACGTACTTGTTCATGCACTGTTCGATCTTCCGACACCCTTGCTCGATCAATGGAAATTCCCCGTACTTCTTCTCGAACCTTTAGAGGTTGCTGGAAAAACTTTCGTAGGATTTTACTCGCCGCATAGCGCGGTCGGAGTAGGGTTCGGTGTTCTTTGTTGTGACAATTGCACGGATGGAGTTCTGGCAGTGGGTGATGCTCTCGAGAGTATCGTTCATGTCGGTAAAGCGTTTCTTCTGGAGCTCGACCTTCATGCAGTCTGTCACATAGTCAATCTCCGCATAGAGCAGCGCAGGGTGCTTGATCCGAAGTGCCTGAAAGGAGACACTCCTAAGGATCTAAGCGATCTTCTGGATGCTGTCAATGAGCCTGACCTTCTCAAATTAAATCAGCATAAGTTCAGGCAGCAGCTTTAACTCTGCCATAAAACTTATAACCAGTTAGTCAGCATGTTGCCGATTACTAAGAGCCACTCGGAACTGTCGGATGCCCGTCAGAAGGTTCTGGAAAGTGATGGAGTCGTGGGTGAGCGAAAGTGACTTTCCTTCAATGTGACGCCGATGTGAGCTGCGTTGGGTGCCCATCTTCAGGATATGGAACTTGCTCTTGAGGGGCCTCTTGAGGATGCGCGGCCTTTGCTCGGTTAAATTTATCTCGGGTTTTATATAGGTCTCTTTTTGAAATCGGTCTGAGTTGAGGGCTCTTGATACATCCTTGAACATGATCTGCTCCATTAGCTTAGGATTCGTCTTGCATTTGAGCCGGGCCGGCTTGTTCTAGACAGGGTCTGAGACGAAATGGTTGCGGGCCGTGTTGGCCACAGAGTTACGGATGCCTCTTTGGAGGGCCGCCTCAAAACTGACATCTGGCCTGGTCTCCTCGCTAATCTCTACTAATTTCCTCATCCCAACACTAAGCAATATATAACTTATGGATTATCCACAAGCCTACCCAGTGGACCCCAATCAACAAGGGTACCCCCAGGCCTATCCCCCGCAGCAGGCATACCCTCAACCTTATCCCGGTCAGGAGGCCTTCCCTCAACAGCCTTACGGGCAGCCCGCCTATCCTCAACAACCATACCCGGTCAGGCCTACCCACAACAACAACAATTCCAACAGGCTCCAGCCTACCCCCAATCCCAGCCGCAACAAGTGATCGTTGTAAACCAGGATCCCCAATAACAGAAAGTGGTGCACATCCACCACCATAACGGAGAGGACGACGACAACGACTGCCTGATGGGTATGGGAGTGGGACTGTGCTGCTGCCTGCAAGTGCTGTGCTGCTGCTGCCTCTTCGGCTGATGAACCTTCATGCCAATCTCATGCCCTATATATATCCCGAAATAGTCCTAACGCGGGTCACTGGATTCATTATGATTTTATTCGGCTTAATGGAACTTTATTGAACATCAATGCTTTAGTGGCTTTAGTTGGATGTTCCGATCGACTTTCGGTCGGTCGTCGTGCCGCTCATGCGGGTTGCTCTTTAAGTATTTCCGAGCCCTTTCCGAACCCTTCGACTTAGTCAGCTTGTCGACCGGCAAAGTCCCCGAACTAGGGTTCACCATCGGCATCGGCAAGGTGGACAAGTTCTGCATAGGATCATCCACCCCAAAATGCAATTCATACTTCGCCTTCTCGCTTTCAACAAAGTTGACAGCCTTCTTATAAGGCAGGCCTTCGAGGGTGTCGACCTTCGAGAAGATGAGTTTCCTGTCTTTGAAGTAGAAGGGAGGGATCCGGTACATTTTGGAATCCTCGTCCCACTCCGAGTTGGCCTTGATGATGGCGATCTGATCGTCTTTGAGGACAGTCTCGACCAATGCCTTATTGAACTCCAGATCGAAATTGTTGCTGTCGATCAGTTCGAGCAACTCGCATTTGCCCTGGTCAGCCTCTCGAAGCCTGTCCTTTGCCTGCTCCTGAACCACCAGCAATTTCTCCTTCAGCCGATCGATGAGCTTGCGACAGGCCTCGTTCTCTTCCTTAACGGACTGATAATTTTATTTCAGACTGTAAAGGTCCTTCTCGTGCTTCTGCTTTTCCGCTACAATCAGGTCCTGCTGCTCCTTCTGGGCTTTGACTTTAGCCTTGAGTTGGTTGTAGCGTTCTTTAGTGTCCTCGTTGTTCTCGCCACCGCCTTTGACCATCTTCGCGCTGATTTCGGCCAGTTTCTTCTCGAGTTCTGCCTTCTCGCTTCTTTCCTTTTGAAGTTCGTGGTCCATTTCAGCTAAGTCTTCAACGCCCAGACTTGGCTTGACTTTTGACCCAGACCCCAACCGCTCTTTCAGCTTCTGGATCTCAAGAGCGTACTCCCTCAACATGGCGTCCTTAGGATCCTAGTTGATCTTAGGCTTGTTCTGGATGAATTTGGCCCTGGAAGCGTAATGCAATGTGCTCAAAGTCTCATCGTAGTTGTAATCTGCCGGACTGATGTTCGCGAACATAATGGTCTTGGTGTTGCCTCCGAGGGAATCTTGCAGCAGTTTAGTCAGTTTGGAAACTCGATAAGGGATGTGAGACTTGCCGTCGACCAGAGATGAGATCACGTTGCCTAGGGTTGACAGGGAGAGATTAATCTTGACGGCTTCTTTGAGACGGTCGCCCTCCGCCATGGTCTTGGACTGCCTTTCGGAGCCTGCCAGATCCACGAAATTCATCTTCCCGAGGATGAAATTGTCGTCGACCTGACTGCTGCTCTCGATCATGACAGTGAAGATGCTATGGCTCCTGGATGACTCCTTGTTCATGAGGGTCTCCCCAGTGGCCCTGCTTTTGAACCCGATCGCTAGCTGTTCCTCCATGTCCTTTTCGGTCTTGACGACCACCATGTTGAGATCCTTGACGTAAAACCCGGCCCCCGGGTTCTCCTTGACCTCCTTCCTCTCCTTGACATCCTTGGACAGTAAATCGTGGACCTCTTCGTTATAGATCTAAATGAAAGAGACACGGATCAGAAACTTTCGTTCGGTTGAGGTCTCCACGATTTCGATGATTTGTTTGAAGGACCGGGGGATGATCCCTCGCAGCTCGGGTTTGTCCGCGCCCATCATGGTGAAAGTCTTGCCGCAGCCGGTCTGTCCGTAAGCGAAGATAGTGCCGTTGTAGCCTTCGACCACCGACTCCACGAGGCTGAAGGCACTGGACTCGTAGATGAACTGCTGGGCCGAGTCTATGCCGAAGACGGCATCATAGGCAAAAGTCTTGGGAGGCTCCTAGTGCTTAGCGACGTAAACCTGGTTCTGCTCGGCATGGACGACGAGCTTGGATGACTTGGTCTTTTCCAAGTCGTTGAGGGTCGAACCCTGACCATCACACGCACGCACTCGCTCATAACGCCTGGACAGATAATAAATTATGAAACAGCACAGACTCAATCGCGAATATTAATACGCAGTCCGGCTGATCGTGGTCGGGGATAGTTCCGTTGGCAAGACCTCCCTCCTAACCCGCTTCTGCCAGAAGTAACTCCAGCCCGCCTCCACCCTCGCCCTTGACTATTTCGACAAGGTCGTCACTGTCGACGACCGCAAGGTGCTCGTTTAGCTCTGGGATACCGCTGGCCAGGAAAAGTACCAGTCCCTCACCCAGCTCTACTTCAAGTCTGCCATGGGAGTCATCCTGGTATACAGCGTTGACAGCAGATTGTCGTTCCAGTCGATTGGACTTTGGAGCAAGCAGGTGGACAACTACGCGGCAGATGTGCCTCGACTACTACTAGCCAACAAGGCTGACGTCGATTAGCACCAACGCATGGTCACTGAGTCCGAAGGCAAAGAGCTAGCCGAACTCATGGAAATCCCCTTTTTCGAGGTTTCCGCTAAGCAGGACTTGAACATCCGGAAGGCAGTCATGCAGATCGTCAAGACGGTGGCTGTAGAGACTGCCTCGCTGCTTAACGCATCGCGGTTGACTGATCCTCCTCCCCACAACAAGTAGTGTATGTGCTGAAGTGCAATGAAATTGTCCTTACATGATAAATGATTTGATTTTTTTCATTAGAGCAGATTTACTTCTTGGACCACTGGGGGCTTGGGCTCCTAGACTGGGGGCATGCTTTAGGGAACGGTGGGGACGGGTAAGGGTTCGGTCTTGGGCTCGCGTTTGGGGTTGGACGGGGCTTGTTGGGTATGGGCCGCAGGTTTTACAGGAGTTTCCTCTTCCTGAACCTCAATCTGCAGCTTCTTGGACAACGACTCCGGAAAGAGATCACCCGGACTTTTCCTGAATATTGTGTTGAACAGTCCCAGATGGTTGATCGCAATCATCACGAACTCCTTCTCCAGCAAGGCATCCTCATCCTTGACATTAGGCCTCAGTCCAAACACGATCTGCCTGGTGCGCTCAGGATCGACCGACAGCATGCGCCAGTAGAGGAAAGCACGGTCGCGGACATCTGCATTGTTGACATTTTCAGTGGCTCGGGTAAGCAGAGGAATGATGAACTCCTTGCCGTCCTCAGGATACTTGATGAACACCTTCACGGCAGAGGTGATGAGCTCGAGCTGCATGGTGGGGTCGGCTTGCTCAAAGTCCTGGATCATGCGATTGACGAACACGATGGACTGGGGGTAGATCTCCTCAGCGTACTCGCCGTTGATCCAGATTGCGGCTTGGATGGCTTCGGGCGTGGTCACTCGCAGCATCAGCTTTATCACGTCCCCGAACATGCCGTTAAAGTTGTACCGACTGGGATACTTCCGCAGGATGTTCTGCACCCCCATGATGAGAGCGTTAACCGTCTCCTCCCCGTAGTCCTCGAGCTGAGCCACCTCCTCCATGAACCGGGAGAGCACCATCAACCCCTTCTCCAGCACGCGATCGAACAGCACGATGATCTTCGACAGCACCCGAATCACCTGCGCGACGTACTCCGCGTCAGTCTCATAAAGATACTCCTTGAGTTCGTTCAGCAGCTCCTCGTAGTTCTTTTCGCTGACGATGCGGACCAGGATATCCAGCTTTTCGTGCTTGATGTAAGGCGGGTCGTCGTATTTCACGAAGAATTTCTTTATGTCGCTCTCGAGGATGCGGGGGTGGGCCTCGATTATGTAGTGCAGGTTCGACATTATTACGTATCGGCATTAGGGTTGCCTGAGGGAGGCAAGGGACTGGATGCTGTGGCCCAGCTTCTTGCAGAGACCTTTCGCTAGGTCGTCGCTGTCGAGGTGGTTCATGCAGCACAGGATGACCTTGATAGCCGAGAACGCGACCGTGGGGTTGATGTGGTTGATGCGGGGCAGCACGTGTTCGATGATACTCTCGGCTTCCTTCTGAGACTGCGGCTGGTAGAGGGCCAGAGTATCCATGATGAAAACCTGTCCCCACTCCATAGTCTCATTGAGCACCAGCAGCAACTTGTGAAGTCCTTCAGAGTTGAGTTTCATGAAGGTCCGCCCCCGCATCTTCGAGACCTCGTCGATCGCCTGGATCAAGTTAGCCAACACCAGCGAGTTGTTCTCCCGGGTGAACATGTCCACCAGGAATTCGATCAAGTTTTGGTATTCGCCTGCACTCGACACCTCGATCACTGGTCAGCAAGCCACGTTTCGGCACACACAACACCGCAGTCTTCCTCACGTAGGGGTCAGAATCTTTAAGCCCCAAGAGGATAGGGTCGACCAAGTAATCATTGAGGGACTCGACTCGTAAGTACCCCATTGTGCGGATAGCCAGGGCCCGGATGATAGGGTTGCTCTTGTGGGCGGCATCCTTCCGCAAATTGTTGATCACCATCATCGCGTCAGCAGGCGTGATCTTGGAAGTGTTGATGACGTAGAGGTAAACGAGTTTCTTGATATCGAGCTCGTTGCTCTCGAGGCAGCGGACCACGTCATGGAACAGCGAGGACACGTCTCGGCCGATGGTCATCATCGCGATGACCTTCTTGAGGGCGGCCTTCTTGACATCCCAGCTGCGGTTGTTCATCTCAGTGCGGATCTCGTTGATCTCCCCGCGCCTCTCTCCCTGGAAATACGAACTCATTTATGTATCACCAAAATAAATTATTCAAAAGAATGTATTCCAATGCCCACAACTACATTGAGGAGGATAACGGGGCGGCGTTGCTCCATGTCTCTTCTTGTGACCCGAAGTGTGAGGGCGCTGGGCTGCTCTCGCCAACTCGCAAGCGCATGTGGCTGTCGCTTGCCTCTCCCCCTCAGAAGATCGTTGTAGATCTTACTGGCTTGGTGGAGCGGCCGCACTCATTCCGCTGCTTCGGGTTTGATTGCTGGCATGACTACCCCACGAACCCAGCCCGGATGCGGGTGCAGTGGGCCGAGGGCAAAAGCTAAACCTTCACCTGCGAACGAAGAGAAGGCCTGCAACTATTCCAAGTGGGCCCCATCTCCCGAGAGTGCGAGACCCTCGAAATAACAATTCTCTAAAACTTTGGCGGTAAAAAGACTTATATAAACCAGATCTTTCTGTTGGAGGACCTGCCCTCCTCCGAGAAGGAGATGGTTGGCACGGCTGAACTCACCCGCAAGAACTCGCACAGGCCTCCTCTCGATGCCCAATATCCTCGGGAGCACTCGCAGTATCAGCAGGAAAGTCATCGCGAGAGCCAGCTTGATGACTTTCTGTATGACCAGCCTTCCTCCAATCGCTAGAGGAACGATCATCACCAGTCCTACGAGAAGAAGGTGCATGACTCCTAAAGCAATTCCTTCTTAAGAATGACTCCGACCGAGCGAGAGGTGCGCAGATTGAACGAGCGCATCGACCAGCTGGAAAAGCACAACCAGACTCTCAAGAGGAGAAACGCTGAGCTGGAGAATCGGTTGGACGAGTTCCGAGAGCTTATGGAGAAGATAAAACGGACAGTCGAGACTGTGGTCGACAACGAAGCCAAGATCTCAGTCCAGAATGGAGTCTTTTGGGAGAGGCCTGAACCGGTGCAACCGAGGGGTGGAAGGCATCTTGGCTGACCAGGAATCTATCGAGGCGAGAGAATCACGGAGTCCGTTCTCAAAAAGATTCGGGCCCAGGATCTGCCTACAAAGATGTCCTCAACTAAGCCTGTTATCACCACTGGCCGGTATTCATCGTCAGCGGTGTGCGAGGGAGAGACAGGGTGGCAATATGCTGGTAAAAGAGCAGGAGAGCAGCCATCGGAGTCGCCCCAAAAAGACGGAAATGCGGGGAAAGGACAACCACCAGATGAGTGCCCTGCTAGGCCAACTCCAATAAAAGCTAAACGAGCGAGCCTAGAAAACTCCGGCAGCTCCAAGAAAAGCACCCATCCTAGAGCAGCTACAGGCGACTAAAGCCTCTAGTACGACTACTGATCTTTATCTGTGTTTTATCGGGTGTATTTACAGAGAGATAT
The DNA here is from genome assembly GCA_947623455.1 of Mimachlamys varia. Taxonomy (NCBI): domain Eukaryota; kingdom Metazoa; phylum Mollusca; class Bivalvia; order Pectinida; family Pectinidae; genus Mimachlamys; species Mimachlamys varia. The sequence continues at coordinate 14,773 of CANQLB010000021.1, forward strand.
GGGGGTCACTACTCCTCGACATTTGTAGCGAACAGTCTTTTCGCAGCGAGTCTTTGCATTCCTAGGATTTCATCTTTGAGGGGGGCTGTTCTTGTCGTTGATTAAGAGAAACTGCGATCACGTTCCGGCTTGACCCGCAATGCCTTTCCTAGCTTCTTCTTTGACCCCACAAACACATACGGGATGTTCTTCTCCTCGCAGATCAGCGGCAGGTGCAGCACGATCTCCAGTGGGTTCGTGTCAGCTGCGATCACCACAAGTGCGCTCTTAAGGCGGTTCACATTTTTGGTGGCCTCGTTGGCCCCCTTCTTGATAGACTTGACAGAGTTGGCCTGATTGACAAGCTGATAAATCTCGCGGGCCAGCTCCGACTCTGCCAGTGGGTCTGCTCTCTTGTCCTGCATCTCTGATATATCAACAATCCTAAAATCATCAATAACTCACGACAGCATCTGCATCCGATGGCGGGGGGTACCTTTTGAGCCCTGCCTCTCGTACTAGAAGTTTCTCTACGACACATTTCGGACGTATTCGCGAGTAGTTGGAGGATGAGCTTTCTTTTGAGTGCAGGAATTTTAGTCGCATGTGGTTGATGCGTATGTTTCGCTGTTCCGGGGATAGTGTCTTCATACGGAGTTTAGGATAGATAGATGGGATGTCAGAGTCTCTGTGCGCGCGAGTCACTGGCATCGAGAAGTTGTGCTTCTAGCGCAGTGTGGCTGGAGGGCACGCGGGGGTAGGCCTGTGCTCGGTGGTGGCTTAGGACCAGACTGCATCGTTAAGCAAGACTAAGGCAGATTCAACGGGCCAAACTTTTTATTACTTCCAAGGACTGATTTCCATAAAATTTCTTTATAAACTGGTTTTCTTCTCAATCGAAATCGAGAAACTCGAATACCTCTTCTGCCTTCTTTTCGGGTTTGGGTTCCGGTTTGGGTTCTCTGGGTTGGGGCTTGGCTGCAGGTTGGGCGGCAGGCAGGGTTGGTTTTTTGGAAAGGGGTACGTTGAGTTCTTCTTTGGAGTGACTGCTGTCAGATAAGTACTCAAAGCCTCCCTTCTTGGTTTAAGCAGGAGGTTCATCCTACTTCTCTTCAAAGTCTTCGAAGTCTTCATCGTAATTATATTCCTATTACTCGCTCGTTTTTTTCACTTCGGACCACGGCTATTTGTAGTGATGACGCTAATGGTGGGGTTTACTTGAAGGGCCGGGTAAGGGTGTAGGATGGGTGTGTGCTGCTTTTTCTTTTGGGGCAGGGTCTTCCTCGAGAGAGAACCCATTTTTTCACTTTGAGCTTCTAGACAAGAGCTGGTCAGGCATTGACAGCGCAGATTGGAAAGCGTGATCTTGCCGTCTCCCAAAAAAATAGTATGGTCCCGAGCGACCTCCTCAACGATCTGGGAACAACTTGGCGCTAAGCTCTTGATCTTGATTTTATTCTGGGAACAACTTGGCGCTAAGCTCTTGATCTTGATTTTATGGGTGAACTGCTTGTCAGTGATAGGCGCACCATACTTGATGACAATCCCGGCGGGAAGTAGAGCAGGCCTAATTGAGAGGCACGTAGTCGTTGGGGCTGACTTTCATATAATCTTTGACAGGATTGCTTTGAAGGGTCATGATTAGGCTGGAAGGTAGGCTTCTCGGGCCTAGAGAAGTTCGCGTCGGAGGCGTTCGACCTCTTCGGGTTGACCGTTATTCTCGTTGAGGGGTTGGGGAACAGTCCCCTTGTTCTCCAAGAGCCTGAGGGCCTTATCCCCAAGGAGGTTTTGAAGATCCAAAGGAATGGCTTTTCGTATTGGTATGCTTTGAGAGAGATGTCGAAATATTGCAGGTTCTTGATCCGCTGGAACGAGATCTGCCGACCCTTTAGCTTCTCACGAGCATCGGCCTTATTGCCCACCAGGATGATGGGGATGTCCTTACAGATCCGGTTAATGTCCTTGTACCATCTCCCGATGTTGCGGTAACTCTGTCTGCTGTCCAGTCCGAACATGATAATGGCGGCATGAGCTCCAATGTAGTAGGCTTCTTTCAGGCCGCCCAGCTTCTCCTGCCCGCAGTGTCCCAGAGCTCCAACTGGACAGCACCCCGACTGGTGTTAAAGCCAAGACGATGAACCTCGGCCCCCTGGGTGGGGAAATGCATCCTCTGAAACTCCCCAGTAAGGTGCCTCTGGCAAAGGTGGTTTCCCAACGGCAGAGTCCCCCACAAGGATGACCTTGAACGTCCTGAGTTCCATAACAAAAGGTATAAATAAAAAAAAAGATAGCTCTTTCATTTTAATGACTGAACGAGGTTAAGTTGCTGAAAGGGCTTGATTTTGGTGAGGAAGTCTTAGTGGTTACTGAGGCCTTGGTGGAGGATGCTTCTGAGGCCTTCCATGAGGGTGTCTCTGCGCTTCTTGCTGAAGAACAGGGTGAAGGAGTGTCGGAATGGCTTTTCCTTTAGTCGTTTAGCAGCTTCTCAAAGAAGTGCTTGATCTTGCTTGTGGTCTTGTCTTCGAGTCCCATCTTGGCGATCTTCATGAACTCCGTGAACTCGATCCGGTTGTTGTGGTTGTCGTCAATCTTGTCGACCATGCGATCGAGTTCTTCGTGGTTTTCGATGAGACCGAGGAGAGGAAAGGTTCGTAGATTTGGTGGGATGGAGCTGGTTCGTGCCTTCGTGGTCTAACGTCCGAAAGATGTATTTGAGCTGGGCGAGTTCGGCCTCACTGAAGGTCTGCAGTCGCTACATTCCTCTACTTTTGAACCACTTGTGGGACTCGTCCTCGAAGATCGATTGCTCTGACTTTTTAGAGCAATGCGCTTTTCTCTCTTGCGGAGGGTGTTCTGACTTTTAGATGCAACCAGGGATTTGCCGTACTGCAGGGCCTCGGTCAAACTGCCTAGACAGGACTCCCGGGCGTGGTGCCTGCGGGTGATCCGGAAGGACCGACCCGTGTTTTTGCTCAATGAGAGGACGATGTCATCATCATAATCGAACCGTAGATTAAAAAGAAATCCGTAATGATAGTGCTTGATTAATTTTGAATGGAGACGCAACTGTAAGGCTCGACTGGTAATGCTGAGGAACTACCTGCAAGGATCCTTGCCCTCCACTCTGACCTCAGCCATGCCCAAACTAGTGTTCACACCATGCATGCCACCATTCAGCATCTTACCAACCAGCTTGCCGACAAGGATTAACAGCTCGCCCTGACTCAGCAGCACCACAAGACCCTCTCCACCGAGCACCAAGCCTCCGACAGAAATACCGACAGCTCGATAATTCAAAGTTGGCAGTCTAGCAATAACACGAGAAAACCAAGGGAGGCCTGGGGAAGATGAATGCAGACCTGCGTAAGGAGAATTACAGGCTGCAGCAGCGAGTGAAGGAGCTGGAGGGTCAGATTGCCAAGGCCTAAACCATCCGGAAGGAAGTGGAACAGGATCTCTCTGAGTGCCACGACCTGCACCGTCGGGAGATCAAAAAGCTTAAATCAAGGTTCAAAGAAATCACCGAACAGTCGTTTTTTGATAGCAAGGAAAACATCGTCCAAATGAGTCGGTGCTCCCAGCTAGCAAACAACTCGTTCATGGATCAATCATCCATAGAGATGCGAGGTCGACCTGTTCCCCCCTGTAAGGGCAGTGGCCGGATGCCAGGAAAGCTCTACCGTAAGAGTGAACTGTCATTACGAGCATGACTTAAATCAATGTCGTATTACGCTGATATCATGGACCGCGAGCTTACTCACCTCAAGCTTATGCGCCGGTATCCTTCGCATCATCCGTTTCCGGGAGGGGACCCCCCTCTCAGCAGATACCCATTGCTGTCGTACAGTTAGGATGAGATTGAGAGCAGTCGGAAGAGGATTGAGAGGCTGGAATTTTTAAGGAGCTAGATCGAGCGGGAGGAGAGGAATCGGAAGGAAGAGTTAGAGCTTAAGATTGGACTGAGGAAGGAACGGGGACAATCTCCATTTAAACCTTCTAAAGTTGATCAGAGCGGAAGTCGGCCTTAGCGACCCTCACCAGAAGAGGTCAAAGCTGAGCCCCAAGCTCAGAGCCGCGAGCTGCAAGCGATCTCGGCGCACATCGACAAAATCCTATAAGAAAAACTGGCCCTTCAGGTAAAGCGCTAGCAATTCACCCAAAAAAAGCTGCAGATCTAACGGACCCTGCGATAAGAAGAATCCGTCCTTTCCTCAGAATAGCAGGACCTGCTGCACCGCCTAGAAAAGGCCTAATGTAAAAGATCGATGGCGATAACGAAAGCCAGTCTAAACTCAGATTGACATCATGAAGGTCACGAATTCCTCGAAATCGAGGAACCCGTCCCCGTCCTCATCATTCTCGTGGATCACCGCATCGATCTCTGCGTTGGGCAGGGTCTCCTTGATATCCCGTAAGAAGCTTTTGATATCCTCGGCCGACAGCAGTCCGTTCTCATCCTTGTCCATAGCCTGGAACAGCCTGCGGATCTCCTCCTCAACCTCGAGGTCGAGACTCCGCCTCGCCACCAGCTTGATAAAATCAGTGAACACGATCTTCCGCTTGTTCGCCAACTTGCACTTGTCCTTCAGCTCCCGGATGTCCGAGTCGGAGTGGGCGAGGCTCATATTCCGAAAGAGGTGGAAGATGTCTTTAGACTCGATGCTGTCCCGCCCCTTAGCGAACTTGATAAATCCCTCCAGGCACTCGTTGAGCTGGGAGTAGCTCATCATGGAGGCCATCCGTTGCAGAATCAATATGGCAAATCCTGAAACGAACTCGCTCAAGGAGGACGCGGATGACTACCTGCGCAGGCACCGGATCATCGAGCTCATGGAGGATCTGTGTTCTGACCTCTGCTTTATGCAGCCGGACAACATCGAGAACTTTTGATCGAACAGCTCAAGCTGAAAAAGGCGCAGGGGTTCAAGACTGGAGTCATCGCCCGGGAGGAGGTCGTCAACGTGTTCACGCTATTCGACCTCCGGCGGAACGGCTTCATCGAGAAGTAGCGCTGCAAGGACGCGCTACGGACGCTGGCCCACAACGAATTCTAATTCAACGAGGTGGACAAAGCCAAAATCCCGGACCGCGTAGACGAGCAGAAATTCACCCAGCTCTGCGAAGAACTCCTCGGCCTGAAGCTGACATGAATCCCATTATTATAATGATCAACGATCTGTACGATATCGTGTTCTGGGCTGACACCTTCCGCAACATCGACCTGTTTTATCAGGGAAACTACTTCATCAGAGTTGTCGTCGCGGATTCGAGGGGCAATCAGGCTATGCCTTATGGGTTTGGCGGGGTTTCTTCGCCGCCGGAAACTGAGGGGCTGCAGTGTCCTGGGTTTTGGACGTTGCCTCAGTCTGCGGTTGTTATGAGCCGGCCGTACCTTGCTAACTCAGCCTTTACCTGCGCTTCTTCGAATAAGAAGCTGTTCTAAATGCGTGTCTCCACTTCCGCTACGAACGATCCCTGGGCAGCACCGAAGTCTAGCTAAGGTGCCAATTCGACTTGCTACTAGACTGCTCAAAAGAGGATCTCAGCAACTTGGACGAGCTCTAGGTGTTCGAATATGAGGGGGAGACCTACCACGTCAAACAGTTTGTCACCCACTGCATGACCATCAACTTGGGCAGTCCGTTCTTGCTAGAGTACCGACCGGTTCACTTCTTGGATAGGTTCTGCTCGATCCTTGAGATGGTGGTGATGGCTGGGGTCATGGATTGCAGGTTCAGGGCTCATGAGCGCTTGCAACTGGGGGATGTCTTCCGCATGGGAGGTAAGGAGCGCAAGCATAGGCTTAGTGAGGCGCTGGACAGCCAGCCCCAGTTTGACGCCATGGTATAAAAAATCGAGCAGCAGGGCCACAAGCACATCGTGGAGCAGCTATACCAGCACTCATTCAAAAGACTCCGGATGATGTACGATGAGCTGATCGCCACCTATTACGAACTGTACAACCACTGCCTCACGGCCCATGACAAGATGCTTTTCAAGGCTCAGCTTGAGCCTCTGCCTGTCTCCTACAGTAAGGCATACCGCAAAATTGAGGCTAATTTGGCTCACCTGCTGTAGCTCTACAAAGAGGGTTCGGTACCTCTCGCAGACTTGATGACCAACCTCCTGGGGGAGTGCAATACGGCCGGCACCCACAATATGGTCCTCTGGAGCAGGACCATCGATCTGATCCGTTCGACCCCTCTGCTGAGTAGGCTCTACCTGCAAACCCGTTCCTTGACAAGATGAAGAAGTATAGTTGGCTGGTTTGCACCCAGCTGCAGGAGGGGATCGGAGAACGATTCGATTACCCAGTTGAAGATGTTTTTGGTTCTGAAAGTGGGTGCTCCGTTGCTGAGCTGTTACTAGGGGTACCCAGGAATGATACTCCAATTGTCCGATTCCAGATGCTTGACGGGCTTAAACAGGGATGTAGCTACCGCGGCATCCACATCGTCTTCCTAGTGCATGGCTACCAAGGCAGCAGCACCGACCTCCGCAACGTTCGCAATCAACTGCTTCTGATGAACCCCGAACTCATGGTGATCAACTGCAACTCGAACGACAGCTTCACTGACCGCAGTATCTGGGACCAAGGTCAGCGCCTCGCTGAGGAGGTGCTCGACCATATTCACAAGTATGGCAAGTCTATAATAGGAAGGGTGTCGTTTGCTGCGCATTCTATGGGGGGCATTGTTGTGAGAGCTGCTTTGATGGGGCTGGGGGAGCTCACTAACCTGATGGGGTTCTTTATGAGTCTGTCTTGTCCCCACCTGGGGCTCAAGTCGCATCAGTCAGCTCTTGTTAGCACCGGGCTCTGGATCTACCAACAGTTCCGCAAGAGCAAGTCTTTGGAGCAGCTGTCCATGGAGGATCAAGCCGATTCCAGGAAAACCCTGCTCTACGAACTGGCTAAGCACCCCAGCATGGGCTGGTTCCGTTACCAAATCCTCCTCGGCTCCCCTGACGACACCTATGCCCCAATGCCCTCCGCCCTCATCCTCAAACAAAAGCCAGACACGGTTGAATCAGAGATGGAAGGCCTCCTGGGCGAATCCCTAATGCGAACGAACCTGATGCGAGTAGAGGTGAAGTTCCAACAGCTCAAGAAGAACCTGGACAGCTGGATTGGTAGGGCCGCCCATATAAAGTTCTTGGACAGCAAGCATCTTTACACGCATATCTATTTGCAGTGTCCTGCCTTCTTGTGATTTTCATAACTGTTTTTCACCTCTCAGGCTTTCAGGCTTTCATCGCCTCGATTTCGGCTGGGCTTAGCTGCCAATGGACTGGCAGGCTTGTTGTCTGGCCGGCTCTTACTGACACCCTCCGCAGTAGCTGCCACTTGTCTTCTGCCACATGAGGTACCAAGTTCGTCACTCCTTCCATCAAGTTCGCAGCCGCCTCTTTCACTGACATCGAGGCCCGGGCCACCTTCAAAGTGTAGACAGGCCCGTGACCCGTACTGATATAGGTATGAGAGAGGAGATCCTCAAGATAAGCCTTGTAGCTATCAAAGGACAAGAAGGAGGGTACCCCCTGACAGTCAATCGGGTAAGGTATCTTCTTACGGTCGACGAAGATCTTGCCTGCCCCCTCTTTCACCAGGTTGTAGACCTTCCAGTCACAGAAAAACAGATCGTAGTGGTTCAGAAGCTAGGCTTTCTGCCTATGCTTTTTGAAGTACTTTATGAACTTGTCGAACCCGATGACCTTTGAGAAAACGTGGGTGGAGTTGGTTTCCGAGAGTTTTGTTTTGAAGTCGCTTGAGGGTTCGCATACGATTATGCAGGTTTGGAGGCCTCGCTCTGGGAGGTGGATTGGACTGGGGAGGGGGATCTGCACTGGCCGGAGACTGAACTCTTCTGCCACTTTGCTCATCTCGACCTCTGCATATATCATCTCGTCGTCCATATCCAAGGCGTCCTTCTCAGCCCGACTCCGAGCCAATTCCTTGACCACCCCCAAAGCCTTGCACACCTGCTTCCGATCAATCTTAACTTTCTTGCCAATGACCTTCCTCCAACGGTCATACTTGTCCTGCCTCAGCTGGCGGTACTGTTCAAAA
>CANQLB010000022.1:0-38362 GCA_947623455.1 Mimachlamys varia
GTTATAATTGTGCTCATCAGTGCTGAATCTCAGTCTACTGGTGCTGAGGTCAGGGGGATTATCTAGCTGTCCCTTTTTGTAATCTGATCTTGCCCCCTTGTTCTGAATATGTCTTTGAATGGCTTCTGCTCTTAATTCTAGGGTCCTTTTTTTAAAAGCAGGGCTCTTTTGGTATTTTTGGTGGTAGTCTTGTTCTACTTGTATTTGTTGCAGAGAGTGTCTTACCTCAGGTGCTACAGTTGCCCCGAGGCACTCCATTTTTGTCATAAGGGAATTTCCCACCCCGTTATTAGCTGTGTGAACAGCACCATGGAACCGCGCGTTCATATTTTTGCTATATAGCACATTTTTTGGTAACCGGCTATTCAAAAGCCTGAAAAAGGCTTCGCATCTCTGGGTATTTGCCCCAAGTGACATTGCGGTCACATATTCATCTGTCAGTTTCATTTTTAGTATCTCGAGCATCAGGTGTTTGTCATTTTCATTCATATTTAAGCTACAAAGCTTGTATTTAGATAGAAATATGGACCGGTTCCACCAAGTACCACTACTAACACCACCATTGCATACAAATGAGTATCTTTTACATCTAGAACAATCCCCGCTGTAACAGCGAAGGGTGGCATCTAAGACAAGTGGCAGTTTTTCGCGCATGATTTTTGCCTCGCCACTGCAACCCTTTGTGAGCTCTTTACAAACTAGGCTACAGCGTGCTTTTATGTCGCGGCTTAGTACCTTTTGAGCTTCTATCTTTCCTTCTCTTGTTTTCATACCTGGAAACATGTCCGTGCTGAAATGTGCTTGCATGCATTTTCTAAATTGTGCTTGACCTAAATGGGTGGGGTCTGCGAGCCGTTTCACATTCCACATTGGTATAAATGCTTTATAAGCTGCGTCAAGACCTGCCACTGATCGCGCGTCCCCATCTGATGTAGCATATCTTACAATAAGATCTTGTTGGTATAGCTGCTCGCCTACTAGCTTAGCAGCCTCATATTCTGACAGCGGTGTCCCCTCCCCGATTGTGGCACTACAGTCTATGTGGCCACCAGGACATTTGGCATCAAACCCTTTTCTGCGTAACCATTTACCTTTCCAGCATATTTGTGATTGGACAGCTATTCCAATAATGTAATTTTTATCAGTGATATCTTCGCGTGCTATAAGTGCTAGCTGTACAGCATTTGTACCAGGTTTATTACGGCAGGTTATGGTTGACCTATTGTACCTGCCATCAACTTGTACGTTGACCAGGTTAGGGTCCGCGACTCCCCTCAACTCATTAATTTCCCTTACTTTCTGTGCTTTGTTTGTCATATCCTCTTTATTTAATGCTATGATTTGTTCTGCTGCAATGTTAGCATTTCTCTGCATACCGCTACGGCACGGGGGAACCAAATTCATCGAGTTGAACAAACGCCGTGCCCCTGCTGCCCCCATAGGTGTTTCTTGGAGACCGGCATGCATTGTCAAATTGGGGACAGCAGGGTTTGGGCCCCTTTTAGGGGATTGGATCTCTTTGTACATTTTCTGATTATCAGACACCCAACCACATGTCCTACATGCTACTTGAAATTTACATGTCACTCCTACTTTTACCTGTTTATGAATGTCAACATCTGGATTGTCACACCTGTGTGATGAGACAATTTGCATTAGAGAACCTATTTTCTCCGTCTCTATTAGTCTGTTACCCTGACATTGAACACGGTCATCTAACCTTGACCTTTTTTTCCTATTATCCTGCAGGACTGATGCAACCTCTACAACCGGTTGTGTTTTCTTGGGCCTAAGAAGTCTAAGAGTGCCAGTATTACCTTCGGTGTCAGAAGTGCTTGGAAAGCTACAACCCGGACGCGTTACATTGATTAAAGAATACATATCAGAACTCAGTCTCTTCCAGGTACCTGTGACATTTTGACTTGAAACTTTACTTACCCCATGTCCTGTGGTCTTGGTACCCTTATTATGTGGTGTATTACAGTTTTTGAACACACTTTTCCTTCTTTTATACTCCCCTTTCATGGTTCTTTCAGGTAAAATATCCCTAATAGAATGACTGCAATACTCAAAAACACCTATTTATACCAAAATTGACTATAAACACATATGTTCTGAATATATACACCACCTAATAAGGATTATAAGCCCACAGGGACAGGATATCTTATCCCTATGTTACACTGATATTGGCCCCTTCAGAGGTGTCACTTTCTTACCTTGCTATGTTTGACATATATTTACCAGATAAGTAGCAGGGCTATAAAGTTACAAGTACATTCATTTTGTAGGGGAGAAGTCACCCTACACAGTGTCATAAAGTTAGACAGGCTGTGACTTCCCAAAAAAAAGTTATGTCATTTATACTGTGAAATTTTTTAATGAAAATTGTGATTTTTGAAATTTGATAATTAAAAATCAATTAAACTTTACTTTTTCAGAAATTTCATTAAATGCATGTAAAATTTGAAAGAGCATTTAATATGCTTCAATTTGATATATGTTGTTGATATATTGCTTGATTATTACTCGCACAATAGTCATTTATCTATGAGACCCCTCTGAAATCTTAGCTACAGAGTAGAGCTCTGCTGTGGATTGGGGGTAGGGGAACTAAAAATGAAAGAACTTTTTTATTTTTGAATTAAATTTCAGAATAATTTGCAGTAACATTTGTAATTATATGCCAAATGAAATGATAGAAGAAAAAAATTATATCTTGAAAGTACCCCTATATACAGGCCTCAGACCACAGTTACACTTCCGGGTCGTTGTACACGAATGTAGTGCATAAGGACATTTAATGTGGGTTACTAAATAATTTTTCCTGTCTTATTTATGACAGATATGTACAGTATTTTTACATAGAATTGTTCAACAATATCTATTCTAGTGACTAATTTTTGTTTCACTCACTTAACAAGTTTATTTTAGCAGCAGAACACATTGAGTGATGAGGCTTGCGTATTGATATTTCTTGATTTTTTGTATCTTTCCCAAAAATATCAGGGTAGTGACATTCATATGAAATTATCTTTCTAAAATGCCGGTCATGAGGTACTTTCCAGCTCACTGTAGGTTAAGGTTGAATAGATCTACAATAAAAAATAGGTACGAGACCTTTTGCAAAGTTTTAGGATATTTTAATTTTTTTTTTCCTTTGGTAGTAACATATAGTACAATTAATTGTGGTCTGAGGCCTGCATAGCAGGGTGTTATCCCCCATCGGAAACTTCCGCTGTGGCCAGCACGTTAGAAGTAGACACTTGACAGGCTGGAATATTGAAGTTGAAGGTTTGTACTAGCTGTCAGTGCATGTATTGAATGAATTTGGGTTTAATTAAACTTATTACATAATAATTAATTTGATTTTAGGTAATTTTATGTGACAAAATCGACAAAATATGAAGTTTTAGATATGAACTACGTGTCTATTAGCCAGTATTTACTTTCAGTTTGACAGACATACAACATATATAAGGAGCTAAGCAAAATGGAAGACTTTTTTAATAATTATAGTGAAATTTTAAAGCAGAAATCTGAGGTGTCAGCAAATGGAATATGTAGGATTTGGACAGGTCCGCTGACACATAATAAGAAATATGGTGTTTTTAGATTCCGCCATCCAGACACCGGTTGGAAATCTGTCACAGCACAGCGGTTTACGGTCATGTTAAATTCGCGTAATTTAAATTTGGTTTCAGTCTTCGACGCGTCACACCTGTGTCACAACAATCTGTGTATCAACTTTGATCATATCAGCATGGAACCTCACAGTGTAAACAATAACAGAATACACTGTAAACACTTAACTAGTTGCACAGGACATGGGGAATATCCTGACTGTTTACTAAATTTATATATACAGGTACATTACCTGAAATATGTATACACAAATTACAAATTTACATACATACGAAGCAATATTGAGCACGGCCCAAGCTCGGCTCATCACATGCACTATGATAATGGGTTTTTTTTTTCAGTTTTTATGTGTTTTTTTCTTTTAATCTGTTTTGACAATATCATTGTACTGTAGTAATATTACATACTAATAAGGTTAATTACTTGTTATAATTGTGCTCATCAGTGCTGAATCTCAGTCTACTGGTGCTGAGGTCAGGGGGATTATCTAGCTGTCCCTTTTTGTAATCTGATCTTGCCCCCTTGTTCTGAATATGTCTTTGAATGGCTTCTGCTCTTAATTCTAGGGTCCTTTTTTTAAAAGCAGGGCTCTTTTGGTATTTTTGGTGGTAGTCTTGTTCTACTTGTATTTGTTGCAGAGAGTGTCTTACCTCAGGTGCTACAGTTGCCCCGAGGCACTCCATTTTTGTCATAAGGGAATTTCCCACCCCGTTATTAGCTGTGTGAACAGCACCATGGAACCGCGCGTTCATATTTTTGCTATATAGCACATTTTTTGGTAACCGGCTATTCAAAAGCCTGAAAAAGGCTTCGCATCTCTGGGTATTTGCCCCAAGTGACATTGCGGTCACATATTCATCTGTCAGTTTCATTTTTAGTATCTCGAGCATCAGGTGTTTGTCATTTTCATTCATATTTAAGCTACAAAGCTTGTATTTAGATAGAAATATGGACCGGTTCCACCAAGTACCACTACTAACACCACCATTGCATACAAATGAGTATCTTTTACATCTAGAACAATCCCCGCTGTAACAGCGAAGGGTGGCATCTAAGACAAGTGGCAGTTTTTCGCGCATGATTTTTGCCTCGCCACTGCAACCCTTTGTGAGCTCTTTACAAACTAGGCTACAGCGTGCTTTTATGTCGCGGCTTAGTACCTTTTGAGCTTCTATCTTTCCTTCTCTTGTTTTCATACCTGGAAACATGTCCGTGCTGAAATGTGCTTGCATGCATTTTCTAAATTGTGCTTGACCTAAATGGGTGGGGTCTGCGAGCCGTTTCACATTCCACATTGGTATAAATGCTTTATAAGCTGCGTCAAGACCTGCCACTGATCGCGCGTCCCCATCTGATGTAGCATATCTTACAATAAGATCTTGTTGGTATAGCTGCTCGCCTACTAGCTTAGCAGCCTCATATTCTGACAGCGGTGTCCCCTCCCCGATTGTGGCACTACAGTCTATGTGGCCACCAGGACATTTGGCATCAAACCCTTTTCTGCGTAACCATTTACCTTTCCAGCATATTTGTGATTGGACAGCTATTCCAATAATGTAATTTTTATCAGTGATATCTTCGCGTGCTATAAGTGCTAGCTGTACAGCATTTGTACCAGGTTTATTACGGCAGGTTATGGTTGACCTATTGTACCTGCCATCAACTTGTACGTTGACCAGGTTAGGGTCCGCGACTCCCCTCAACTCATTAATTTCCCTTACTTTCTGTGCTTTGTTTGTCATATCCTCTTTATTTAATGCTATGATTTGTTCTGCTGCAATGTTAGCATTTCTCTGCATACCGCTACGGCACGGGGGAACCAAATTCATCGAGTTGAACAAACGCCGTGCCCCTGCTGCCCCCATAGGTGTTTCTTGGAGACCGGCATGCATTGTCAAATTGGGGACAGCAGGGTTTGGGCCCCTTTTAGGGGATTGGATCTCTTTGTACATTTTCTGATTATCAGACACCCAACCACATGTCCTACATGCTACTTGAAATTTACATGTCACTCCTACTTTTACCTGTTTATGAATGTCAACATCTGGATTGTCACACCTGTGTGATGAGACAATTTGCATTAGAGAACCTATTTTCTCCGTCTCTATTAGTCTGTTACCCTGACATTGAACACGGTCATCTAACCTTGACCTTTTTTTCCTATTATCCTGCAGGACTGATGCAACCTCTACAACCGGTTGTGTTTTCTTGGGCCTAAGAAGTCTAAGAGTGCCAGTATTACCTTCGGTGTCAGAAGTGCTTGGAAAGCTACAACCCGGACGCGTTACATTGATTAAAGAATACATATCAGAACTCAGTCTCTTCCAGGTACCTGTGACATTTTGACTTGAAACTTTACTTACCCCATGTCCTGTGGTCTTGGTACCCTTATTATGTGGTGTATTACAGTTTTTGAACACACTTTTCCTTCTTTTATACTCCCCTTTCATGGTTCTTTCAGGTAAAATATCCCTAATAGAATGACTGCAATACTCAAAAACACCTATTTATACCAAAATTGACTATAAACACATATGTTCTGAATATATACACCACCTAATAAGGATTATAAGCCCACAGGGACAGGATATCTTATCCCTATGTTACACTGATATTGGCCCCTTCAGAGGTGTCACTTTCTTACCTTGCTATGTTTGACATATATTTACCAGATAAGTAGCAGGGCTATAAAGTTACAAGTACATTCATTTTGTAGGGGAGAAGTCACCCTACACAGTGTCATAAAGTTAGACAGGCTGTGACTTCCCAAAAAAAAGTTATGTCATTTATACTGTGAAATTTTTTAATGAAAATTGTGATTTTTGAAATTTGATAATTAAAAATCAATTAAACTTTACTTTTTCAGAAATTTCATTAAATGCATGTAAAATTTGAAAGAGCATTTAATATGCTTCAATTTGATATATGTTGTTGATATATTGCTTGATTATTACTCGCACAATAGTCATTTATCTATGAGACCCCTCTGAAATCTTAGCTACAGAGTAGAGCTCTGCTGTGGATTGGGGGTAGGGGAACTAAAAATGAAAGAACTTTTTTATTTTTGAATTAAATTTCAGAATAATTTGCAGTAACATTTGTAATTATATGCCAAATGAAATGATAGAAGAAAAAAATTATATCTTGAAAGTACCCCTATATACAGGCCTCAGACCACAGTTACACTTCCGGGTCGTTGTACACGAATGTAGTGCATAAGGACATTTAATGTGGGTTACTAAATAATTTTTCCTGTCTTATTTATGACAGATATGTACAGTATTTTTACATAGAATTGTTCAACAATATCTATTCTAGTGACTAATTTTTGTTTCACTCACTTAACAAGTTTATTTTAGCAGCAGAACACATTGAGTGATGAGGCTTGCGTATTGATATTTCTTGATTTTTTGTATCTTTCCCAAAAATATCAGGGTAGTGACATTCATATGAAATTATCTTTCTAAAATGCCGGTCATGAGGTACTTTCCAGCTCACTGTAGGTTAAGGTTGAATAGATCTACAATAAAAAATAGGTACGAGACCTTTTGCAAAGTTTTAGGATATTTTAATTTTTTTTTTCCTTTGGTAGTAACATATAGTACAATTAATTGTGGTCTGAGGCCTGCATAGCAGGGTGTTATCCCCCATCGGAAACTTCCGCTGTGGCCAGCACGTTAGAAGTAGACACTTGACAGGCTGGAATATTGAAGTTGAAGGTTTGTACTAGCTGTCAGTGCATGTATTGAATGAATTTGGGTTTAATTAAACTTATTACATAATAATTAATTTGATTTTAGGTAATTTTATGTGACAAAATCGACAAAATATGAAGTTTTAGATATGAACTACGTGTCTATTAGCCAGTATTTACTTTCAGTTTGACAGACATACAACATATATAAGGAGCTAAGCAAAATGGAAGACTTTTTTAATAATTATAGTGAAATTTTAAAGCAGAAATCTGAGGTGTCAGCAAATGGAATATGTAGGATTTGGACAGGTCCGCTGACACATAATAAGAAATATGGTGTTTTTAGATTCCGCCATCCAGACACCGGTTGGAAATCTGTCACAGCACAGCGGTTTACGGTCATGTTAAATTCGCGTAATTTAAATTTGGTTTCAGTCTTCGACGCGTCACACCTGTGTCACAACAATCTGTGTATCAACTTTGATCATATCAGCATGGAACCTCACAGTGTAAACAATAACAGAATACACTGTAAACACTTAACTAGTTGCACAGGACATGGGGAATATCCTGACTGTTTACTAAATTTATATATACAGGTACATTACCTGAAATATGTATACACAAATTACAAATTTACATACATACGAAGCAATATTGAGCACGGCCCAAGCTCGGCTCATCACATGCACTATGATAATGGGTTTTTTTTTTCAGTTTTTATGTGTTTTTTTCTTTTAATCTGTTTTGACAATATCATTGTACTGTAGTAATATTACATACTAATAAGGTTAATTACTTGTTATAATTGTGCTCATCAGTGCTGAATCTCAGTCTACTGGTGCTGAGGTCAGGGGGATTATCTAGCTGTCCCTTTTTGTAATCTGATCTTGCCCCCTTGTTCTGAATATGTCTTTGAATGGCTTCTGCTCTTAATTCTAGGGTCCTTTTTTTAAAAGCAGGGCTCTTTTGGTATTTTTGGTGGTAGTCTTGTTCTACTTGTATTTGTTGCAGAGAGTGTCTTACCTCAGGTGCTACAGTTGCCCCGAGGCACTCCATTTTTGTCATAAGGGAATTTCCCACCCCGTTATTAGCTGTGTGAACAGCACCATGGAACCGCGCGTTCATATTTTTGCTATATAGCACATTTTTTGGTAACCGGCTATTCAAAAGCCTGAAAAAGGCTTCGCATCTCTGGGTATTTGCCCCAAGTGACATTGCGGTCACATATTCATCTGTCAGTTTCATTTTTAGTATCTCGAGCATCAGGTGTTTGTCATTTTCATTCATATTTAAGCTACAAAGCTTGTATTTAGATAGAAATATGGACCGGTTCCACCAAGTACCACTACTAACACCACCATTGCATACAAATGAGTATCTTTTACATCTAGAACAATCCCCGCTGTAACAGCGAAGGGTGGCATCTAAGACAAGTGGCAGTTTTTCGCGCATGATTTTTGCCTCGCCACTGCAACCCTTTGTGAGCTCTTTACAAACTAGGCTACAGCGTGCTTTTATGTCGCGGCTTAGTACCTTTTGAGCTTCTATCTTTCCTTCTCTTGTTTTCATACCTGGAAACATGTCCGTGCTGAAATGTGCTTGCATGCATTTTCTAAATTGTGCTTGACCTAAATGGGTGGGGTCTGCGAGCCGTTTCACATTCCACATTGGTATAAATGCTTTATAAGCTGCGTCAAGACCTGCCACTGATCGCGCGTCCCCATCTGATGTAGCATATCTTACAATAAGATCTTGTTGGTATAGCTGCTCGCCTACTAGCTTAGCAGCCTCATATTCTGACAGCGGTGTCCCCTCCCCGATTGTGGCACTACAGTCTATGTGGCCACCAGGACATTTGGCATCAAACCCTTTTCTGCGTAACCATTTACCTTTCCAGCATATTTGTGATTGGACAGCTATTCCAATAATGTAATTTTTATCAGTGATATCTTCGCGTGCTATAAGTGCTAGCTGTACAGCATTTGTACCAGGTTTATTACGGCAGGTTATGGTTGACCTATTGTACCTGCCATCAACTTGTACGTTGACCAGGTTAGGGTCCGCGACTCCCCTCAACTCATTAATTTCCCTTACTTTCTGTGCTTTGTTTGTCATATCCTCTTTATTTAATGCTATGATTTGTTCTGCTGCAATGTTAGCATTTCTCTGCATACCGCTACGGCACGGGGGAACCAAATTCATCGAGTTGAACAAACGCCGTGCCCCTGCTGCCCCCATAGGTGTTTCTTGGAGACCGGCATGCATTGTCAAATTGGGGACAGCAGGGTTTGGGCCCCTTTTAGGGGATTGGATCTCTTTGTACATTTTCTGATTATCAGACACCCAACCACATGTCCTACATGCTACTTGAAATTTACATGTCACTCCTACTTTTACCTGTTTATGAATGTCAACATCTGGATTGTCACACCTGTGTGATGAGACAATTTGCATTAGAGAACCTATTTTCTCCGTCTCTATTAGTCTGTTACCCTGACATTGAACACGGTCATCTAACCTTGACCTTTTTTTCCTATTATCCTGCAGGACTGATGCAACCTCTACAACCGGTTGTGTTTTCTTGGGCCTAAGAAGTCTAAGAGTGCCAGTATTACCTTCGGTGTCAGAAGTGCTTGGAAAGCTACAACCCGGACGCGTTACATTGATTAAAGAATACATATCAGAACTCAGTCTCTTCCAGGTACCTGTGACATTTTGACTTGAAACTTTACTTACCCCATGTCCTGTGGTCTTGGTACCCTTATTATGTGGTGTATTACAGTTTTTGAACACACTTTTCCTTCTTTTATACTCCCCTTTCATGGTTCTTTCAGGTAAAATATCCCTAATAGAATGACTGCAATACTCAAAAACACCTATTTATACCAAAATTGACTATAAACACATATGTTCTGAATATATACACCACCTAATAAGGATTATAAGCCCACAGGGACAGGATATCTTATCCCTATGTTACACTGATATTGGCCCCTTCAGAGGTGTCACTTTCTTACCTTGCTATGTTTGACATATATTTACCAGATAAGTAGCAGGGCTATAAAGTTACAAGTACATTCATTTTGTAGGGGAGAAGTCACCCTACACAGTGTCATAAAGTTAGACAGGCTGTGACTTCCCAAAAAAAAGTTATGTCATTTATACTGTGAAATTTTTTAATGAAAATTGTGATTTTTGAAATTTGATAATTAAAAATCAATTAAACTTTACTTTTTCAGAAATTTCATTAAATGCATGTAAAATTTGAAAGAGCATTTAATATGCTTCAATTTGATATATGTTGTTGATATATTGCTTGATTATTACTCGCACAATAGTCATTTATCTATGAGACCCCTCTGAAATCTTAGCTACAGAGTAGAGCTCTGCTGTGGATTGGGGGTAGGGGAACTAAAAATGAAAGAACTTTTTTATTTTTGAATTAAATTTCAGAATAATTTGCAGTAACATTTGTAATTATATGCCAAATGAAATGATAGAAGAAAAAAATTATATCTTGAAAGTACCCCTATATACAGGCCTCAGACCACAGTTACACTTCCGGGTCGTTGTACACGAATGTAGTGCATAAGGACATTTAATGTGGGTTACTAAATAATTTTTCCTGTCTTATTTATGACAGATATGTACAGTATTTTTACATAGAATTGTTCAACAATATCTATTCTAGTGACTAATTTTTGTTTCACTCACTTAACAAGTTTATTTTAGCAGCAGAACACATTGAGTGATGAGGCTTGCGTATTGATATTTCTTGATTTTTTGTATCTTTCCCAAAAATATCAGGGTAGTGACATTCATATGAAATTATCTTTCTAAAATGCCGGTCATGAGGTACTTTCCAGCTCACTGTAGGTTAAGGTTGAATAGATCTACAATAAAAAATAGGTACGAGACCTTTTGCAAAGTTTTAGGATATTTTAATTTTTTTTTTCCTTTGGTAGTAACATATAGTACAATTAATTGTGGTCTGAGGCCTGCATAGCAGGGTGTTATCCCCCATCGGAAACTTCCGCTGTGGCCAGCACGTTAGAAGTAGACACTTGACAGGCTGGAATATTGAAGTTGAAGGTTTGTACTAGCTGTCAGTGCATGTATTGAATGAATTTGGGTTTAATTAAACTTATTACATAATAATTAATTTGATTTTAGGTAATTTTATGTGACAAAATCGACAAAATATGAAGTTTTAGATATGAACTACGTGTCTATTAGCCAGTATTTACTTTCAGTTTGACAGACATACAACATATATAAGGAGCTAAGCAAAATGGAAGACTTTTTTAATAATTATAGTGAAATTTTAAAGCAGAAATCTGAGGTGTCAGCAAATGGAATATGTAGGATTTGGACAGGTCCGCTGACACATAATAAGAAATATGGTGTTTTTAGATTCCGCCATCCAGACACCGGTTGGAAATCTGTCACAGCACAGCGGTTTACGGTCATGTTAAATTCGCGTAATTTAAATTTGGTTTCAGTCTTCGACGCGTCACACCTGTGTCACAACAATCTGTGTATCAACTTTGATCATATCAGCATGGAACCTCACAGTGTAAACAATAACAGAATACACTGTAAACACTTAACTAGTTGCACAGGACATGGGGAATATCCTGACTGTTTACTAAATTTATATATACAGGTACATTACCTGAAATATGTATACACAAATTACAAATTTACATACATACGAAGCAATATTGAGCACGGCCCAAGCTCGGCTCATCACATGCACTATGATAATGGGTTTTTTTTTTCAGTTTTTATGTGTTTTTTTCTTTTAATCTGTTTTGACAATATCATTGTACTGTAGTAATATTACATACTAATAAGGTTAATTACTTGTTATAATTGTGCTCATCAGTGCTGAATCTCAGTCTACTGGTGCTGAGGTCAGGGGGATTATCTAGCTGTCCCTTTTTGTAATCTGATCTTGCCCCCTTGTTCTGAATATGTCTTTGAATGGCTTCTGCTCTTAATTCTAGGGTCCTTTTTTTAAAAGCAGGGCTCTTTTGGTATTTTTGGTGGTAGTCTTGTTCTACTTGTATTTGTTGCAGAGAGTGTCTTACCTCAGGTGCTACAGTTGCCCCGAGGCACTCCATTTTTGTCATAAGGGAATTTCCCACCCCGTTATTAGCTGTGTGAACAGCACCATGGAACCGCGCGTTCATATTTTTGCTATATAGCACATTTTTTGGTAACCGGCTATTCAAAAGCCTGAAAAAGGCTTCGCATCTCTGGGTATTTGCCCCAAGTGACATTGCGGTCACATATTCATCTGTCAGTTTCATTTTTAGTATCTCGAGCATCAGGTGTTTGTCATTTTCATTCATATTTAAGCTACAAAGCTTGTATTTAGATAGAAATATGGACCGGTTCCACCAAGTACCACTACTAACACCACCATTGCATACAAATGAGTATCTTTTACATCTAGAACAATCCCCGCTGTAACAGCGAAGGGTGGCATCTAAGACAAGTGGCAGTTTTTCGCGCATGATTTTTGCCTCGCCACTGCAACCCTTTGTGAGCTCTTTACAAACTAGGCTACAGCGTGCTTTTATGTCGCGGCTTAGTACCTTTTGAGCTTCTATCTTTCCTTCTCTTGTTTTCATACCTGGAAACATGTCCGTGCTGAAATGTGCTTGCATGCATTTTCTAAATTGTGCTTGACCTAAATGGGTGGGGTCTGCGAGCCGTTTCACATTCCACATTGGTATAAATGCTTTATAAGCTGCGTCAAGACCTGCCACTGATCGCGCGTCCCCATCTGATGTAGCATATCTTACAATAAGATCTTGTTGGTATAGCTGCTCGCCTACTAGCTTAGCAGCCTCATATTCTGACAGCGGTGTCCCCTCCCCGATTGTGGCACTACAGTCTATGTGGCCACCAGGACATTTGGCATCAAACCCTTTTCTGCGTAACCATTTACCTTTCCAGCATATTTGTGATTGGACAGCTATTCCAATAATGTAATTTTTATCAGTGATATCTTCGCGTGCTATAAGTGCTAGCTGTACAGCATTTGTACCAGGTTTATTACGGCAGGTTATGGTTGACCTATTGTACCTGCCATCAACTTGTACGTTGACCAGGTTAGGGTCCGCGACTCCCCTCAACTCATTAATTTCCCTTACTTTCTGTGCTTTGTTTGTCATATCCTCTTTATTTAATGCTATGATTTGTTCTGCTGCAATGTTAGCATTTCTCTGCATACCGCTACGGCACGGGGGAACCAAATTCATCGAGTTGAACAAACGCCGTGCCCCTGCTGCCCCCATAGGTGTTTCTTGGAGACCGGCATGCATTGTCAAATTGGGGACAGCAGGGTTTGGGCCCCTTTTAGGGGATTGGATCTCTTTGTACATTTTCTGATTATCAGACACCCAACCACATGTCCTACATGCTACTTGAAATTTACATGTCACTCCTACTTTTACCTGTTTATGAATGTCAACATCTGGATTGTCACACCTGTGTGATGAGACAATTTGCATTAGAGAACCTATTTTCTCCGTCTCTATTAGTCTGTTACCCTGACATTGAACACGGTCATCTAACCTTGACCTTTTTTTCCTATTATCCTGCAGGACTGATGCAACCTCTACAACCGGTTGTGTTTTCTTGGGCCTAAGAAGTCTAAGAGTGCCAGTATTACCTTCGGTGTCAGAAGTGCTTGGAAAGCTACAACCCGGACGCGTTACATTGATTAAAGAATACATATCAGAACTCAGTCTCTTCCAGGTACCTGTGACATTTTGACTTGAAACTTTACTTACCCCATGTCCTGTGGTCTTGGTACCCTTATTATGTGGTGTATTACAGTTTTTGAACACACTTTTCCTTCTTTTATACTCCCCTTTCATGGTTCTTTCAGGTAAAATATCCCTAATAGAATGACTGCAATACTCAAAAACACCTATTTATACCAAAATTGACTATAAACACATATGTTCTGAATATATACACCACCTAATAAGGATTATAAGCCCACAGGGACAGGATATCTTATCCCTATGTTACACTGATATTGGCCCCTTCAGAGGTGTCACTTTCTTACCTTGCTATGTTTGACATATATTTACCAGATAAGTAGCAGGGCTATAAAGTTACAAGTACATTCATTTTGTAGGGGAGAAGTCACCCTACACAGTGTCATAAAGTTAGACAGGCTGTGACTTCCCAAAAAAAAGTTATGTCATTTATACTGTGAAATTTTTTAATGAAAATTGTGATTTTTGAAATTTGATAATTAAAAATCAATTAAACTTTACTTTTTCAGAAATTTCATTAAATGCATGTAAAATTTGAAAGAGCATTTAATATGCTTCAATTTGATATATGTTGTTGATATATTGCTTGATTATTACTCGCACAATAGTCATTTATCTATGAGACCCCTCTGAAATCTTAGCTACAGAGTAGAGCTCTGCTGTGGATTGGGGGTAGGGGAACTAAAAATGAAAGAACTTTTTTATTTTTGAATTAAATTTCAGAATAATTTGCAGTAACATTTGTAATTATATGCCAAATGAAATGATAGAAGAAAAAAATTATATCTTGAAAGTACCCCTATATACAGGCCTCAGACCACAGTTACACTTCCGGGTCGTTGTACACGAATGTAGTGCATAAGGACATTTAATGTGGGTTACTAAATAATTTTTCCTGTCTTATTTATGACAGATATGTACAGTATTTTTACATAGAATTGTTCAACAATATCTATTCTAGTGACTAATTTTTGTTTCACTCACTTAACAAGTTTATTTTAGCAGCAGAACACATTGAGTGATGAGGCTTGCGTATTGATATTTCTTGATTTTTTGTATCTTTCCCAAAAATATCAGGGTAGTGACATTCATATGAAATTATCTTTCTAAAATGCCGGTCATGAGGTACTTTCCAGCTCACTGTAGGTTAAGGTTGAATAGATCTACAATAAAAAATAGGTACGAGACCTTTTGCAAAGTTTTAGGATATTTTAATTTTTTTTTTCCTTTGGTAGTAACATATAGTACAATTAATTGTGGTCTGAGGCCTGCATAGCAGGGTGTTATCCCCCATCGGAAACTTCCGCTGTGGCCAGCACGTTAGAAGTAGACACTTGACAGGCTGGAATATTGAAGTTGAAGGTTTGTACTAGCTGTCAGTGCATGTATTGAATGAATTTGGGTTTAATTAAACTTATTACATAATAATTAATTTGATTTTAGGTAATTTTATGTGACAAAATCGACAAAATATGAAGTTTTAGATATGAACTACGTGTCTATTAGCCAGTATTTACTTTCAGTTTGACAGACATACAACATATATAAGGAGCTAAGCAAAATGGAAGACTTTTTTAATAATTATAGTGAAATTTTAAAGCAGAAATCTGAGGTGTCAGCAAATGGAATATGTAGGATTTGGACAGGTCCGCTGACACATAATAAGAAATATGGTGTTTTTAGATTCCGCCATCCAGACACCGGTTGGAAATCTGTCACAGCACAGCGGTTTACGGTCATGTTAAATTCGCGTAATTTAAATTTGGTTTCAGTCTTCGACGCGTCACACCTGTGTCACAACAATCTGTGTATCAACTTTGATCATATCAGCATGGAACCTCACAGTGTAAACAATAACAGAATACACTGTAAACACTTAACTAGTTGCACAGGACATGGGGAATATCCTGACTGTTTACTAAATTTATATATACAGGTACATTACCTGAAATATGTATACACAAATTACAAATTTACATACATACGAAGCAATATTGAGCACGGCCCAAGCTCGGCTCATCACATGCACTATGATAATGGGTTTTTTTTTTCAGTTTTTATGTGTTTTTTTCTTTTAATCTGTTTTGACAATATCATTGTACTGTAGTAATATTACATACTAATAAGGTTAATTACTTGTTATAATTGTGCTCATCAGTGCTGAATCTCAGTCTACTGGTGCTGAGGTCAGGGGGATTATCTAGCTGTCCCTTTTTGTAATCTGATCTTGCCCCCTTGTTCTGAATATGTCTTTGAATGGCTTCTGCTCTTAATTCTAGGGTCCTTTTTTTAAAAGCAGGGCTCTTTTGGTATTTTTGGTGGTAGTCTTGTTCTACTTGTATTTGTTGCAGAGAGTGTCTTACCTCAGGTGCTACAGTTGCCCCGAGGCACTCCATTTTTGTCATAAGGGAATTTCCCACCCCGTTATTAGCTGTGTGAACAGCACCATGGAACCGCGCGTTCATATTTTTGCTATATAGCACATTTTTTGGTAACCGGCTATTCAAAAGCCTGAAAAAGGCTTCGCATCTCTGGGTATTTGCCCCAAGTGACATTGCGGTCACATATTCATCTGTCAGTTTCATTTTTAGTATCTCGAGCATCAGGTGTTTGTCATTTTCATTCATATTTAAGCTACAAAGCTTGTATTTAGATAGAAATATGGACCGGTTCCACCAAGTACCACTACTAACACCACCATTGCATACAAATGAGTATCTTTTACATCTAGAACAATCCCCGCTGTAACAGCGAAGGGTGGCATCTAAGACAAGTGGCAGTTTTTCGCGCATGATTTTTGCCTCGCCACTGCAACCCTTTGTGAGCTCTTTACAAACTAGGCTACAGCGTGCTTTTATGTCGCGGCTTAGTACCTTTTGAGCTTCTATCTTTCCTTCTCTTGTTTTCATACCTGGAAACATGTCCGTGCTGAAATGTGCTTGCATGCATTTTCTAAATTGTGCTTGACCTAAATGGGTGGGGTCTGCGAGCCGTTTCACATTCCACATTGGTATAAATGCTTTATAAGCTGCGTCAAGACCTGCCACTGATCGCGCGTCCCCATCTGATGTAGCATATCTTACAATAAGATCTTGTTGGTATAGCTGCTCGCCTACTAGCTTAGCAGCCTCATATTCTGACAGCGGTGTCCCCTCCCCGATTGTGGCACTACAGTCTATGTGGCCACCAGGACATTTGGCATCAAACCCTTTTCTGCGTAACCATTTACCTTTCCAGCATATTTGTGATTGGACAGCTATTCCAATAATGTAAT
The DNA here is from genome assembly GCA_947623455.1 of Mimachlamys varia. NCBI lineage: Eukaryota > Metazoa > Mollusca > Bivalvia > Pectinida > Pectinidae > Mimachlamys > Mimachlamys varia. The sequence continues at coordinate 17,417 of CANQLB010000022.1, forward strand.
TTTTATCAGTGATATCTTCGCGTGCTATAAGTGCTAGCTGTACAGCATTTGTACCAGGTTTATTACGGCAGGTTATGGTTGACCTATTGTACCTGCCATCAACTTGTACGTTGACCAGGTTAGGGTCCGCGACTCCCCTCAACTCATTAATTTCCCTTACTTTCTGTGCTTTGTTTGTCATATCCTCTTTATTTAATGCTATGATTTGTTCTGCTGCAATGTTAGCATTTCTCTGCATACCGCTACGGCACGGGGGAACCAAATTCATCGAGTTGAACAAACGCCGTGCCCCTGCTGCCCCCATAGGTGTTTCTTGGAGACCGGCATGCATTGTCAAATTGGGGACAGCAGGGTTTGGGCCCCTTTTAGGGGATTGGATCTCTTTGTACATTTTCTGATTATCAGACACCCAACCACATGTCCTACATGCTACTTGAAATTTACATGTCACTCCTACTTTTACCTGTTTATGAATGTCAACATCTGGATTGTCACACCTGTGTGATGAGACAATTTGCATTAGAGAACCTATTTTCTCCGTCTCTATTAGTCTGTTACCCTGACATTGAACACGGTCATCTAACCTTGACCTTTTTTTCCTATTATCCTGCAGGACTGATGCAACCTCTACAACCGGTTGTGTTTTCTTGGGCCTAAGAAGTCTAAGAGTGCCAGTATTACCTTCGGTGTCAGAAGTGCTTGGAAAGCTACAACCCGGACGCGTTACATTGATTAAAGAATACATATCAGAACTCAGTCTCTTCCAGGTACCTGTGACATTTTGACTTGAAACTTTACTTACCCCATGTCCTGTGGTCTTGGTACCCTTATTATGTGGTGTATTACAGTTTTTGAACACACTTTTCCTTCTTTTATACTCCCCTTTCATGGTTCTTTCAGGTAAAATATCCCTAATAGAATGACTGCAATACTCAAAAACACCTATTTATACCAAAATTGACTATAAACACATATGTTCTGAATATATACACCACCTAATAAGGATTATAAGCCCACAGGGACAGGATATCTTATCCCTATGTTACACTGATATTGGCCCCTTCAGAGGTGTCACTTTCTTACCTTGCTATGTTTGACATATATTTACCAGATAAGTAGCAGGGCTATAAAGTTACAAGTACATTCATTTTGTAGGGGAGAAGTCACCCTACACAGTGTCATAAAGTTAGACAGGCTGTGACTTCCCAAAAAAAAGTTATGTCATTTATACTGTGAAATTTTTTAATGAAAATTGTGATTTTTGAAATTTGATAATTAAAAATCAATTAAACTTTACTTTTTCAGAAATTTCATTAAATGCATGTAAAATTTGAAAGAGCATTTAATATGCTTCAATTTGATATATGTTGTTGATATATTGCTTGATTATTACTCGCACAATAGTCATTTATCTATGAGACCCCTCTGAAATCTTAGCTACAGAGTAGAGCTCTGCTGTGGATTGGGGGTAGGGGAACTAAAAATGAAAGAACTTTTTTATTTTTGAATTAAATTTCAGAATAATTTGCAGTAACATTTGTAATTATATGCCAAATGAAATGATAGAAGAAAAAAATTATATCTTGAAAGTACCCCTATATGCATAGCAGGGTGTTATCCCCCATCGGAAACTTCCGCTGTGGCCAGCACGTTAGAAGTAGACACTTGACAGGCTGGAATATTGAAGTTGAAGGTTTGTACTAGCTGTCAGTGCATGTATTGAATGAATTTGGGTTTAATTAAACTTATTACATAATAATTAATTTGATTTTAGGTAATTTTATGTGACAAAATCGACAAAATATGAAGTTTTAGATATGAACTACGTGTCTATTAGCCAGTATTTACTTTCAGTTTGACAGACATACAACATATATAAGGAGCTAAGCAAAATGGAAGACTTTTTTAATAATTATAGTGAAATTTTAAAGCAGAAATCTGAGGTGTCAGCAAATGGAATATGTAGGATTTGGACAGGTCCGCTGACACATAATAAGAAATATGGTGTTTTTAGATTCCGCCATCCAGACACCGGTTGGAAATCTGTCACAGCACAGCGGTTTACGGTCATGTTAAATTCGCGTAATTTAAATTTGGTTTCAGTCTTCGACGCGTCACACCTGTGTCACAACAATCTGTGTATCAACTTTGATCATATCAGCATGGAACCTCACAGTGTAAACAATAACAGAATACACTGTAAACACTTAACTAGTTGCACAGGACATGGGGAATATCCTGACTGTTTACTAAATTTATATATACAGGTACATTACCTGAAATATGTATACACAAATTACAAATTTACATACATACGAAGCAATATTGAGCACGGCCCAAGCTCGGCTCATCACATGCACTATGATAATGGGTTTTTTTTTTCAGTTTTTATGTGTTTTTTTCTTTTAATCTGTTTTGACAATATCATTGTACTGTAGTAATATTACATACTAATAAGGTTAATTACTTGTTATAATTGTGCTCATCAGTGCTGAATCTCAGTCTACTGGTGCTGAGGTCAGGGGGATTATCTAGCTGTCCCTTTTTGTAATCTGATCTTGCCCCCTTGTTCTGAATATGTCTTTGAATGGCTTCTGCTCTTAATTCTAGGGTCCTTTTTTTAAAAGCAGGGCTCTTTTGGTATTTTTGGTGGTAGTCTTGTTCTACTTGTATTTGTTGCAGAGAGTGTCTTACCTCAGGTGCTACAGTTGCCCCGAGGCACTCCATTTTTGTCATAAGGGAATTTCCCACCCCGTTATTAGCTGTGTGAACAGCACCATGGAACCGCGCGTTCATATTTTTGCTATATAGCACATTTTTTGGTAACCGGCTATTCAAAAGCCTGAAAAAGGCTTCGCATCTCTGGGTATTTGCCCCAAGTGACATTGCGGTCACATATTCATCTGTCAGTTTCATTTTTAGTATCTCGAGCATCAGGTGTTTGTCATTTTCATTCATATTTAAGCTACAAAGCTTGTATTTAGATAGAAATATGGACCGGTTCCACCAAGTACCACTACTAACACCACCATTGCATACAAATGAGTATCTTTTACATCTAGAACAATCCCCGCTGTAACAGCGAAGGGTGGCATCTAAGACAAGTGGCAGTTTTTCGCGCATGATTTTTGCCTCGCCACTGCAACCCTTTGTGAGCTCTTTACAAACTAGGCTACAGCGTGCTTTTATGTCGCGGCTTAGTACCTTTTGAGCTTCTATCTTTCCTTCTCTTGTTTTCATACCTGGAAACATGTCCGTGCTGAAATGTGCTTGCATGCATTTTCTAAATTGTGCTTGACCTAAATGGGTGGGGTCTGCGAGCCGTTTCACATTCCACATTGGTATAAATGCTTTATAAGCTGCGTCAAGACCTGCCACTGATCGCGCGTCCCCATCTGATGTAGCATATCTTACAATAAGATCTTGTTGGTATAGCTGCTCGCCTACTAGCTTAGCAGCCTCATATTCTGACAGCGGTGTCCCCTCCCCGATTGTGGCACTACAGTCTATGTGGCCACCAGGACATTTGGCATCAAACCCTTTTCTGCGTAACCATTTACCTTTCCAGCATATTTGTGATTGGACAGCTATTCCAATAATGTAATTTTTATCAGTGATATCTTCGCGTGCTATAAGTGCTAGCTGTACAGCATTTGTACCAGGTTTATTACGGCAGGTTATGGTTGACCTATTGTACCTGCCATCAACTTGTACGTTGACCAGGTTAGGGTCCGCGACTCCCCTCAACTCATTAATTTCCCTTACTTTCTGTGCTTTGTTTGTCATATCCTCTTTATTTAATGCTATGATTTGTTCTGCTGCAATGTTAGCATTTCTCTGCATACCGCTACGGCACGGGGGAACCAAATTCATCGAGTTGAACAAACGCCGTGCCCCTGCTGCCCCCATAGGTGTTTCTTGGAGACCGGCATGCATTGTCAAATTGGGGACAGCAGGGTTTGGGCCCCTTTTAGGGGATTGGATCTCTTTGTACATTTTCTGATTATCAGACACCCAACCACATGTCCTACATGCTACTTGAAATTTACATGTCACTCCTACTTTTACCTGTTTATGAATGTCAACATCTGGATTGTCACACCTGTGTGATGAGACAATTTGCATTAGAGAACCTATTTTCTCCGTCTCTATTAGTCTGTTACCCTGACATTGAACACGGTCATCTAACCTTGACCTTTTTTTCCTATTATCCTGCAGGACTGATGCAACCTCTACAACCGGTTGTGTTTTCTTGGGCCTAAGAAGTCTAAGAGTGCCAGTATTACCTTCGGTGTCAGAAGTGCTTGGAAAGCTACAACCCGGACGCGTTACATTGATTAAAGAATACATATCAGAACTCAGTCTCTTCCAGGTACCTGTGACATTTTGACTTGAAACTTTACTTACCCCATGTCCTGTGGTCTTGGTACCCTTATTATGTGGTGTATTACAGTTTTTGAACACACTTTTCCTTCTTTTATACTCCCCTTTCATGGTTCTTTCAGGTAAAATATCCCTAATAGAATGACTGCAATACTCAAAAACACCTATTTATACCAAAATTGACTATAAACACATATGTTCTGAATATATACACCACCTAATAAGGATTATAAGCCCACAGGGACAGGATATCTTATCCCTATGTTACACTGATATTGGCCCCTTCAGAGGTGTCACTTTCTTACCTTGCTATGTTTGACATATATTTACCAGATAAGTAGCAGGGCTATAAAGTTACAAGTACATTCATTTTGTAGGGGAGAAGTCACCCTACACAGTGTCATAAAGTTAGACAGGCTGTGACTTCCCAAAAAAAAGTTATGTCATTTATACTGTGAAATTTTTTAATGAAAATTGTGATTTTTGAAATTTGATAATTAAAAATCAATTAAACTTTACTTTTTCAGAAATTTCATTAAATGCATGTAAAATTTGAAAGAGCATTTAATATGCTTCAATTTGATATATGTTGTTGATATATTGCTTGATTATTACTCGCACAATAGTCATTTATCTATGAGACCCCTCTGAAATCTTAGCTACAGAGTAGAGCTCTGCTGTGGATTGGGGGTAGGGGAACTAAAAATGAAAGAACTTTTTTATTTTTGAATTAAATTTCAGAATAATTTGCAGTAACATTTGTAATTATATGCCAAATGAAATGATAGAAGAAAAAAATTATATCTTGAAAGTACCCCTATATACAGGCCTCAGACCACAGTTACACTTCCGGGTCGTTGTACACGAATGTAGTGCATAAGGACATTTAATGTGGGTTACTAAATAATTTTTCCTGTCTTATTTATGACAGATATGTACAGTATTTTTACATAGAATTGTTCAACAATATCTATTCTAGTGACTAATTTTTGTTTCACTCACTTAACAAGTTTATTTTAGCAGCAGAACACATTGAGTGATGAGGCTTGCGTATTGATATTTCTTGATTTTTTGTATCTTTCCCAAAAATATCAGGGTAGTGACATTCATATGAAATTATCTTTCTAAAATGCCGGTCATGAGGTACTTTCCAGCTCACTGTAGGTTAAGGTTGAATAGATCTACAATAAAAAATAGGTACGAGACCTTTTGCAAAGTTTTAGGATATTTTAATTTTTTTTTTCCTTTGGTAGTAACATATAGTACAATTAATTGTGGTCTGAGGCCTGCATAGCAGGGTGTTATCCCCCATCGGAAACTTCCGCTGTGGCCAGCACGTTAGAAGTAGACACTTGACAGGCTGGAATATTGAAGTTGAAGGTTTGTACTAGCTGTCAGTGCATGTATTGAATGAATTTGGGTTTAATTAAACTTATTACATAATAATTAATTTGATTTTAGGTAATTTTATGTGACAAAATCGACAAAATATGAAGTTTTAGATATGAACTACGTGTCTATTAGCCAGTATTTACTTTCAGTTTGACAGACATACAACATATATAAGGAGCTAAGCAAAATGGAAGACTTTTTTAATAATTATAGTGAAATTTTAAAGCAGAAATCTGAGGTGTCAGCAAATGGAATATGTAGGATTTGGACAGGTCCGCTGACACATAATAAGAAATATGGTGTTTTTAGATTCCGCCATCCAGACACCGGTTGGAAATCTGTCACAGCACAGCGGTTTACGGTCATGTTAAATTCGCGTAATTTAAATTTGGTTTCAGTCTTCGACGCGTCACACCTGTGTCACAACAATCTGTGTATCAACTTTGATCATATCAGCATGGAACCTCACAGTGTAAACAATAACAGAATACACTGTAAACACTTAACTAGTTGCACAGGACATGGGGAATATCCTGACTGTTTACTAAATTTATATATACAGGTACATTACCTGAAATATGTATACACAAATTACAAATTTACATACATACGAAGCAATATTGAGCACGGCCCAAGCTCGGCTCATCACATGCACTATGATAATGGGTTTTTTTTTTCAGTTTTTATGTGTTTTTTTCTTTTAATCTGTTTTGACAATATCATTGTACTGTAGTAATATTACATACTAATAAGGTTAATTACTTGTTATAATTGTGCTCATCAGTGCTGAATCTCAGTCTACTGGTGCTGAGGTCAGGGGGATTATCTAGCTGTCCCTTTTTGTAATCTGATCTTGCCCCCTTGTTCTGAATATGTCTTTGAATGGCTTCTGCTCTTAATTCTAGGGTCCTTTTTTTAAAAGCAGGGCTCTTTTGGTATTTTTGGTGGTAGTCTTGTTCTACTTGTATTTGTTGCAGAGAGTGTCTTACCTCAGGTGCTACAGTTGCCCCGAGGCACTCCATTTTTGTCATAAGGGAATTTCCCACCCCGTTATTAGCTGTGTGAACAGCACCATGGAACCGCGCGTTCATATTTTTGCTATATAGCACATTTTTTGGTAACCGGCTATTCAAAAGCCTGAAAAAGGCTTCGCATCTCTGGGTATTTGCCCCAAGTGACATTGCGGTCACATATTCATCTGTCAGTTTCATTTTTAGTATCTCGAGCATCAGGTGTTTGTCATTTTCATTCATATTTAAGCTACAAAGCTTGTATTTAGATAGAAATATGGACCGGTTCCACCAAGTACCACTACTAACACCACCATTGCATACAAATGAGTATCTTTTACATCTAGAACAATCCCCGCTGTAACAGCGAAGGGTGGCATCTAAGACAAGTGGCAGTTTTTCGCGCATGATTTTTGCCTCGCCACTGCAACCCTTTGTGAGCTCTTTACAAACTAGGCTACAGCGTGCTTTTATGTCGCGGCTTAGTACCTTTTGAGCTTCTATCTTTCCTTCTCTTGTTTTCATACCTGGAAACATGTCCGTGCTGAAATGTGCTTGCATGCATTTTCTAAATTGTGCTTGACCTAAATGGGTGGGGTCTGCGAGCCGTTTCACATTCCACATTGGTATAAATGCTTTATAAGCTGCGTCAAGACCTGCCACTGATCGCGCGTCCCCATCTGATGTAGCATATCTTACAATAAGATCTTGTTGGTATAGCTGCTCGCCTACTAGCTTAGCAGCCTCATATTCTGACAGCGGTGTCCCCTCCCCGATTGTGGCACTACAGTCTATGTGGCCACCAGGACATTTGGCATCAAACCCTTTTCTGCGTAACCATTTACCTTTCCAGCATATTTGTGATTGGACAGCTATTCCAATAATGTAATTTTTATCAGTGATATCTTCGCGTGCTATAAGTGCTAGCTGTACAGCATTTGTACCAGGTTTATTACGGCAGGTTATGGTTGACCTATTGTACCTGCCATCAACTTGTACGTTGACCAGGTTAGGGTCCGCGACTCCCCTCAACTCATTAATTTCCCTTACTTTCTGTGCTTTGTTTGTCATATCCTCTTTATTTAATGCTATGATTTGTTCTGCTGCAATGTTAGCATTTCTCTGCATACCGCTACGGCACGGGGGAACCAAATTCATCGAGTTGAACAAACGCCGTGCCCCTGCTGCCCCCATAGGTGTTTCTTGGAGACCGGCATGCATTGTCAAATTGGGGACAGCAGGGTTTGGGCCCCTTTTAGGGGATTGGATCTCTTTGTACATTTTCTGATTATCAGACACCCAACCACATGTCCTACATGCTACTTGAAATTTACATGTCACTCCTACTTTTACCTGTTTATGAATGTCAACATCTGGATTGTCACACCTGTGTGATGAGACAATTTGCATTAGAGAACCTATTTTCTCCGTCTCTATTAGTCTGTTACCCTGACATTGAACACGGTCATCTAACCTTGACCTTTTTTTCCTATTATCCTGCAGGACTGATGCAACCTCTACAACCGGTTGTGTTTTCTTGGGCCTAAGAAGTCTAAGAGTGCCAGTATTACCTTCGGTGTCAGAAGTGCTTGGAAAGCTACAACCCGGACGCGTTACATTGATTAAAGAATACATATCAGAACTCAGTCTCTTCCAGGTACCTGTGACATTTTGACTTGAAACTTTACTTACCCCATGTCCTGTGGTCTTGGTACCCTTATTATGTGGTGTATTACAGTTTTTGAACACACTTTTCCTTCTTTTATACTCCCCTTTCATGGTTCTTTCAGGTAAAATATCCCTAATAGAATGACTGCAATACTCAAAAACACCTATTTATACCAAAATTGACTATAAACACATATGTTCTGAATATATACACCACCTAATAAGGATTATAAGCCCACAGGGACAGGATATCTTATCCCTATGTTACACTGATATTGGCCCCTTCAGAGGTGTCACTTTCTTACCTTGCTATGTTTGACATATATTTACCAGATAAGTAGCAGGGCTATAAAGTTACAAGTACATTCATTTTGTAGGGGAGAAGTCACCCTACACAGTGTCATAAAGTTAGACAGGCTGTGACTTCCCAAAAAAAAGTTATGTCATTTATACTGTGAAATTTTTTAATGAAAATTGTGATTTTTGAAATTTGATAATTAAAAATCAATTAAACTTTACTTTTTCAGAAATTTCATTAAATGCATGTAAAATTTGAAAGAGCATTTAATATGCTTCAATTTGATATATGTTGTTGATATATTGCTTGATTATTACTCGCACAATAGTCATTTATCTATGAGACCCCTCTGAAATCTTAGCTACAGAGTAGAGCTCTGCTGTGGATTGGGGGTAGGGGAACTAAAAATGAAAGAACTTTTTTATTTTTGAATTAAATTTCAGAATAATTTGCAGTAACATTTGTAATTATATGCCAAATGAAATGATAGAAGAAAAAAATTATATCTTGAAAGTACCCCTATATACAGGCCTCAGACCACAGTTACACTTCCGGGTCGTTGTACACGAATGTAGTGCATAAGGACATTTAATGTGGGTTACTAAATAATTTTTCCTGTCTTATTTATGACAGATATGTACAGTATTTTTACATAGAATTGTTCAACAATATCTATTCTAGTGACTAATTTTTGTTTCACTCACTTAACAAGTTTATTTTAGCAGCAGAACACATTGAGTGATGAGGCTTGCGTATTGATATTTCTTGATTTTTTGTATCTTTCCCAAAAATATCAGGGTAGTGACATTCATATGAAATTATCTTTCTAAAATGCCGGTCATGAGGTACTTTCCAGCTCACTGTAGGTTAAGGTTGAATAGATCTACAATAAAAAATAGGTACGAGACCTTTTGCAAAGTTTTAGGATATTTTAATTTTTTTTTTCCTTTGGTAGTAACATATAGTACAATTAATTGTGGTCTGAGGCCTGCATAGCAGGGTGTTATCCCCCATCGGAAACTTCCGCTGTGGCCAGCACGTTAGAAGTAGACACTTGACAGGCTGGAATATTGAAGTTGAAGGTTTGTACTAGCTGTCAGTGCATGTATTGAATGAATTTGGGTTTAATTAAACTTATTACATAATAATTAATTTGATTTTAGGTAATTTTATGTGACAAAATCGACAAAATATGAAGTTTTAGATATGAACTACGTGTCTATTAGCCAGTATTTACTTTCAGTTTGACAGACATACAACATATATAAGGAGCTAAGCAAAATGGAAGACTTTTTTAATAATTATAGTGAAATTTTAAAGCAGAAATCTGAGGTGTCAGCAAATGGAATATGTAGGATTTGGACAGGTCCGCTGACACATAATAAGAAATATGGTGTTTTTAGATTCCGCCATCCAGACACCGGTTGGAAATCTGTCACAGCACAGCGGTTTACGGTCATGTTAAATTCGCGTAATTTAAATTTGGTTTCAGTCTTCGACGCGTCACACCTGTGTCACAACAATCTGTGTATCAACTTTGATCATATCAGCATGGAACCTCACAGTGTAAACAATAACAGAATACACTGTAAACACTTAACTAGTTGCACAGGACATGGGGAATATCCTGACTGTTTACTAAATTTATATATACAGGTACATTACCTGAAATATGTATACACAAATTACAAATTTACATACATACGAAGCAATATTGAGCACGGCCCAAGCTCGGCTCATCACATGCACTATGATAATGGGTTTTTTTTTTCAGTTTTTATGTGTTTTTTTCTTTTAATCTGTTTTGACAATATCATTGTACTGTAGTAATATTACATACTAATAAGGTTAATTACTTGTTATAATTGTGCTCATCAGTGCTGAATCTCAGTCTACTGGTGCTGAGGTCAGGGGGATTATCTAGCTGTCCCTTTTTGTAATCTGATCTTGCCCCCTTGTTCTGAATATGTCTTTGAATGGCTTCTGCTCTTAATTCTAGGGTCCTTTTTTTAAAAGCAGGGCTCTTTTGGTATTTTTGGTGGTAGTCTTGTTCTACTTGTATTTGTTGCAGAGAGTGTCTTACCTCAGGTGCTACAGTTGCCCCGAGGCACTCCATTTTTGTCATAAGGGAATTTCCCACCCCGTTATTAGCTGTGTGAACAGCACCATGGAACCGCGCGTTCATATTTTTGCTATATAGCACATTTTTTGGTAACCGGCTATTCAAAAGCCTGAAAAAGGCTTCGCATCTCTGGGTATTTGCCCCAAGTGACATTGCGGTCACATATTCATCTGTCAGTTTCATTTTTAGTATCTCGAGCATCAGGTGTTTGTCATTTTCATTCATATTTAAGCTACAAAGCTTGTATTTAGATAGAAATATGGACCGGTTCCACCAAGTACCACTACTAACACCACCATTGCATACAAATGAGTATCTTTTACATCTAGAACAATCCCCGCTGTAACAGCGAAGGGTGGCATCTAAGACAAGTGGCAGTTTTTCGCGCATGATTTTTGCCTCGCCACTGCAACCCTTTGTGAGCTCTTTACAAACTAGGCTACAGCGTGCTTTTATGTCGCGGCTTAGTACCTTTTGAGCTTCTATCTTTCCTTCTCTTGTTTTCATACCTGGAAACATGTCCGTGCTGAAATGTGCTTGCATGCATTTTCTAAATTGTGCTTGACCTAAATGGGTGGGGTCTGCGAGCCGTTTCACATTCCACATTGGTATAAATGCTTTATAAGCTGCGTCAAGACCTGCCACTGATCGCGCGTCCCCATCTGATGTAGCATATCTTACAATAAGATCTTGTTGGTATAGCTGCTCGCCTACTAGCTTAGCAGCCTCATATTCTGACAGCGGTGTCCCCTCCCCGATTGTGGCACTACAGTCTATGTGGCCACCAGGACATTTGGCATCAAACCCTTTTCTGCGTAACCATTTACCTTTCCAGCATATTTGTGATTGGACAGCTATTCCAATAATGTAATTTTTATCAGTGATATCTTCGCGTGCTATAAGTGCTAGCTGTACAGCATTTGTACCAGGTTTATTACGGCAGGTTATGGTTGACCTATTGTACCTGCCATCAACTTGTACGTTGACCAGGTTAGGGTCCGCGACTCCCCTCAACTCATTAATTTCCCTTACTTTCTGTGCTTTGTTTGTCATATCCTCTTTATTTAATGCTATGATTTGTTCTGCTGCAATGTTAGCATTTCTCTGCATACCGCTACGGCACGGGGGAACCAAATTCATCGAGTTGAACAAACGCCGTGCCCCTGCTGCCCCCATAGGTGTTTCTTGGAGACCGGCATGCATTGTCAAATTGGGGACAGCAGGGTTTGGGCCCCTTTTAGGGGATTGGATCTCTTTGTACATTTTCTGATTATCAGACACCCAACCACATGTCCTACATGCTACTTGAAATTTACATGTCACTCCTACTTTTACCTGTTTATGAATGTCAACATCTGGATTGTCACACCTGTGTGATGAGACAATTTGCATTAGAGAACCTATTTTCTCCGTCTCTATTAGTCTGTTACCCTGACATTGAACACGGTCATCTAACCTTGACCTTTTTTTCCTATTATCCTGCAGGACTGATGCAACCTCTACAACCGGTTGTGTTTTCTTGGGCCTAAGAAGTCTAAGAGTGCCAGTATTACCTTCGGTGTCAGAAGTGCTTGGAAAGCTACAACCCGGACGCGTTACATTGATTAAAGAATACATATCAGAACTCAGTCTCTTCCAGGTACCTGTGACATTTTGACTTGAAACTTTACTTACCCCATGTCCTGTGGTCTTGGTACCCTTATTATGTGGTGTATTACAGTTTTTGAACACACTTTTCCTTCTTTTATACTCCCCTTTCATGGTTCTTTCAGGTAAAATATCCCTAATAGAATGACTGCAATACTCAAAAACACCTATTTATACCAAAATTGACTATAAACACATATGTTCTGAATATATACACCACCTAATAAGGATTATAAGCCCACAGGGACAGGATATCTTATCCCTATGTTACACTGATATTGGCCCCTTCAGAGGTGTCACTTTCTTACCTTGCTATGTTTGACATATATTTACCAGATAAGTAGCAGGGCTATAAAGTTACAAGTACATTCATTTTGTAGGGGAGAAGTCACCCTACACAGTGTCATAAAGTTAGACAGGCTGTGACTTCCCAAAAAAAAGTTATGTCATTTATACTGTGAAATTTTTTAATGAAAATTGTGATTTTTGAAATTTGATAATTAAAAATCAATTAAACTTTACTTTTTCAGAAATTTCATTAAATGCATGTAAAATTTGAAAGAGCATTTAATATGCTTCAATTTGATATATGTTGTTGATATATTGCTTGATTATTACTCGCACAATAGTCATTTATCTATGAGACCCCTCTGAAATCTTAGCTACAGAGTAGAGCTCTGCTGTGGATTGGGGGTAGGGGAACTAAAAATGAAAGAACTTTTTTATTTTTGAATTAAATTTCAGAATAATTTGCAGTAACATTTGTAATTATATGCCAAATGAAATGATAGAAGAAAAAAATTATATCTTGAAAGTACCCCTATATACAGGCCTCAGACCACAGTTACACTTCCGGGTCGTTGTACACGAATGTAGTGCATAAGGACATTTAATGTGGGTTACTAAATAATTTTTCCTGTCTTATTTATGACAGATATGTACAGTATTTTTACATAGAATTGTTCAACAATATCTATTCTAGTGACTAATTTTTGTTTCACTCACTTAACAAGTTTATTTTAGCAGCAGAACACATTGAGTGATGAGGCTTGCGTATTGATATTTCTTGATTTTTTGTATCTTTCCCAAAAATATCAGGGTAGTGACATTCATATGAAATTATCTTTCTAAAATGCCGGTCATGAGGTACTTTCCAGCTCACTGTAGGTTAAGGTTGAATAGATCTACAATAAAAAATAGGTACGAGACCTTTTGCAAAGTTTTAGGATATTTTAATTTTTTTTTTCCTTTGGTAGTAACATATAGTACAATTAATTGTGGTCTGAGGCCTGCATAGCAGGGTGTTATCCCCCATCGGAAACTTCCGCTGTGGCCAGCACGTTAGAAGTAGACACTTGACAGGCTGGAATATTGAAGTTGAAGGTTTGTACTAGCTGTCAGTGCATGTATTGAATGAATTTGGGTTTAATTAAACTTATTACATAATAATTAATTTGATTTTAGGTAATTTTATGTGACAAAATCGACAAAATATGAAGTTTTAGATATGAACTACGTGTCTATTAGCCAGTATTTACTTTCAGTTTGACAGACATACAACATATATAAGGAGCTAAGCAAAATGGAAGACTTTTTTAATAATTATAGTGAAATTTTAAAGCAGAAATCTGAGGTGTCAGCAAATGGAATATGTAGGATTTGGACAGGTCCGCTGACACATAATAAGAAATATGGTGTTTTTAGATTCCGCCATCCAGACACCGGTTGGAAATCTGTCACAGCACAGCGGTTTACGGTCATGTTAAATTCGCGTAATTTAAATTTGGTTTCAGTCTTCGACGCGTCACACCTGTGTCACAACAATCTGTGTATCAACTTTGATCATATCAGCATGGAACCTCACAGTGTAAACAATAACAGAATACACTGTAAACACTTAACTAGTTGCACAGGACATGGGGAATATCCTGACTGTTTACTAAATTTATATATACAGGTACATTACCTGAAATATGTATACACAAATTACAAATTTACATACATACGAAGCAATATTGAGCACGGCCCAAGCTCGGCTCATCACATGCACTATGATAATGGGTTTTTTTTTTCAGTTTTTATGTGTTTTTTTCTTTTAATCTGTTTTGACAATATCATTGTACTGTAGTAATATTACATACTAATAAGGTTAATTACTTGTTATAATTGTGCTCATCAGTGCTGAATCTCAGTCTACTGGTGCTGAGGTCAGGGGGATTATCTAGCTGTCCCTTTTTGTAATCTGATCTTGCCCCCTTGTTCTGAATATGTCTTTGAATGGCTTCTGCTCTTAATTCTAGGGTCCTTTTTTTAAAAGCAGGGCTCTTTTGGTATTTTTGGTGGTAGTCTTGTTCTACTTGTATTTGTTGCAGAGAGTGTCTTACCTCAGGTGCTACAGTTGCCCCGAGGCACTCCATTTTTGTCATAAGGGAATTTCCCACCCCGTTATTAGCTGTGTGAACAGCACCATGGAACCGCGCGTTCATATTTTTGCTATATAGCACATTTTTTGGTAACCGGCTATTCAAAAGCCTGAAAAAGGCTTCGCATCTCTGGGTATTTGCCCCAAGTGACATTGCGGTCACATATTCATCTGTCAGTTTCATTTTTAGTATCTCGAGCATCAGGTGTTTGTCATTTTCATTCATATTTAAGCTACAAAGCTTGTATTTAGATAGAAATATGGACCGGTTCCACCAAGTACCACTACTAACACCACCATTGCATACAAATGAGTATCTTTTACATCTAGAACAATCCCCGCTGTAACAGCGAAGGGTGGCATCTAAGACAAGTGGCAGTTTTTCGCGCATGATTTTTGCCTCGCCACTGCAACCCTTTGTGAGCTCTTTACAAACTAGGCTACAGCGTGCTTTTATGTCGCGGCTTAGTACCTTTTGAGCTTCTATCTTTCCTTCTCTTGTTTTCATACCTGGAAACATGTCCGTGCTGAAATGTGCTTGCATGCATTTTCTAAATTGTGCTTGACCTAAATGGGTGGGGTCTGCGAGCCGTTTCACATTCCACATTGGTATAAATGCTTTATAAGCTGCGTCAAGACCTGCCACTGATCGCGCGTCCCCATCTGATGTAGCATATCTTACAATAAGATCTTGTTGGTATAGCTGCTCGCCTACTAGCTTAGCAGCCTCATATTCTGACAGCGGTGTCCCCTCCCCGATTGTGGCACTACAGTCTATGTGGCCACCAGGACATTTGGCATCAAACCCTTTTCTGCGTAACCATTTACCTTTCCAGCATATTTGTGATTGGACAGCTATTCCAATAATGTAATTTTTATCAGTGATATCTTCGCGTGCTATAAGTGCTAGCTGTACAGCATTTGTACCAGGTTTATTACGGCAGGTTATGGTTGACCTATTGTACCTGCCATCAACTTGTACGTTGACCAGGTTAGGGTCCGCGACTCCCCTCAACTCATTAATTTCCCTTACTTTCTGTGCTTTGTTTGTCATATCCTCTTTATTTAATGCTATGATTTGTTCTGCTGCAATGTTAGCATTTCTCTGCATACCGCTACGGCACGGGGGAACCAAATTCATCGAGTTGAACAAACGCCGTGCCCCTGCTGCCCCCATAGGTGTTTCTTGGAGACCGGCATGCATTGTCAAATTGGGGACAGCAGGGTTTGGGCCCCTTTTAGGGGATTGGATCTCTTTGTACATTTTCTGATTATCAGACACCCAACCACATGTCCTACATGCTACTTGAAATTTACATGTCACTCCTACTTTTACCTGTTTATGAATGTCAACATCTGGATTGTCACACCTGTGTGATGAGACAATTTGCATTAGAGAACCTATTTTCTCCGTCTCTATTAGTCTGTTACCCTGACATTGAACACGGTCATCTAACCTTGACCTTTTTTTCCTATTATCCTGCAGGACTGATGCAACCTCTACAACCGGTTGTGTTTTCTTGGGCCTAAGAAGTCTAAGAGTGCCAGTATTACCTTCGGTGTCAGAAGTGCTTGGAAAGCTACAACCCGGACGCGTTACATTGATTAAAGAATACATATCAGAACTCAGTCTCTTCCAGGTACCTGTGACATTTTGACTTGAAACTTTACTTACCCCATGTCCTGTGGTCTTGGTACCCTTATTATGTGGTGTATTACAGTTTTTGAACACACTTTTCCTTCTTTTATACTCCCCTTTCATGGTTCTTTCAGGTAAAATATCCCTAATAGAATGACTGCAATACTCAAAAACACCTATTTATACCAAAATTGACTATAAACACATATGTTCTGAATATATACACCACCTAATAAGGATTATAAGCCCACAGGGACAGGATATCTTATCCCTATGTTACACTGATATTGGCCCCTTCAGAGGTGTCACTTTCTTACCTTGCTATGTTTGACATATATTTACCAGATAAGTAGCAGGGCTATAAAGTTACAAGTACATTCATTTTGTAGGGGAGAAGTCACCCTACACAGTGTCATAAAGTTAGACAGGCTGTGACTTCCCAAAAAAAAGTTATGTCATTTATACTGTGAAATTTTTTAATGAAAATTGTGATTTTTGAAATTTGATAATTAAAAATCAATTAAACTTTACTTTTTCAGAAATTTCATTAAATGCATGTAAAATTTGAAAGAGCATTTAATATGCTTCAATTTGATATATGTTGTTGATATATTGCTTGATTATTACTCGCACAATAGTCATTTATCTATGAGACCCCTCTGAAATCTTAGCTACAGAGTAGAGCTCTGCTGTGGATTGGGGGTAGGGGAACTAAAAATGAAAGAACTTTTTTATTTTTGAATTAAATTTCAGAATAATTTGCAGTAACATTTGTAATTATATGCCAAATGAAATGATAGAAGAAAAAAATTATATCTTGAAAGTACCCCTATATACAGGCCTCAGACCACAGTTACACTTCCGGGTCGTTGTACACGAATGTAGTGCATAAGGACATTTAATGTGGGTTACTAAATAATTTTTCCTGTCTTATTTATGACAGATATGTACAGTATTTTTACATAGAATTGTTCAACAATATCTATTCTAGTGACTAATTTTTGTTTCACTCACTTAACAAGTTTATTTTAGCAGCAGAACACATTGAGTGATGAGGCTTGCGTATTGATATTTCTTGATTTTTTGTATCTTTCCCAAAAATATCAGGGTAGTGACATTCATATGAAATTATCTTTCTAAAATGCCGGTCATGAGGTACTTTCCAGCTCACTGTAGGTTAAGGTTGAATAGATCTACAATAAAAAATAGGTACGAGACCTTTTGCAAAGTTTTAGGATATTTTAATTTTTTTTTTCCTTTGGTAGTAACATATAGTACAATTAATTGTGGTCTGAGGCCTGCATAGCAGGGTGTTATCCCCCATCGGAAACTTCCGCTGTGGCCAGCACGTTAGAAGTAGACACTTGACAGGCTGGAATATTGAAGTTGAAGGTTTGTACTAGCTGTCAGTGCATGTATTGAATGAATTTGGGTTTAATTAAACTTATTACATAATAATTAATTTGATTTTAGGTAATTTTATGTGACAAAATCGACAAAATATGAAGTTTTAGATATGAACTACGTGTCTATTAGCCAGTATTTACTTTCAGTTTGACAGACATACAACATATATAAGGAGCTAAGCAAAATGGAAGACTTTTTTAATAATTATAGTGAAATTTTAAAGCAGAAATCTGAGGTGTCAGCAAATGGAATATGTAGGATTTGGACAGGTCCGCTGACACATAATAAGAAATATGGTGTTTTTAGATTCCGCCATCCAGACACCGGTTGGAAATCTGTCACAGCACAGCGGTTTACGGTCATGTTAAATTCGCGTAATTTAAATTTGGTTTCAGTCTTCGACGCGTCACACCTGTGTCACAACAATCTGTGTATCAACTTTGATCATATCAGCATGGAACCTCACAGTGTAAACAATAACAGAATACACTGTAAACACTTAACTAGTTGCACAGGACATGGGGAATATCCTGACTGTTTACTAAATTTATATATACAGGTACATTACCTGAAATATGTATACACAAATTACAAATTTACATACATACGAAGCAATATTGAGCACGGCCCAAGCTCGGCTCATCACATGCACTATGATAATGGGTTTTTTTTTTCAGTTTTTATGTGTTTTTTTCTTTTAATCTGTTTTGACAATATCATTGTACTGTAGTAATATTACATACTAATAAGGTTAATTACTTGTTATAATTGTGCTCATCAGTGCTGAATCTCAGTCTACTGGTGCTGAGGTCAGGGGGATTATCTAGCTGTCCCTTTTTGTAATCTGATCTTGCCCCCTTGTTCTGAATATGTCTTTGAATGGCTTCTGCTCTTAATTCTAGGGTCCTTTTTTTAAAAGCAGGGCTCTTTTGGTATTTTTGGTGGTAGTCTTGTTCTACTTGTATTTGTTGCAGAGAGTGTCTTACCTCAGGTGCTACAGTTGCCCCGAGGCACTCCATTTTTGTCATAAGGGAATTTCCCACCCCGTTATTAGCTGTGTGAACAGCACCATGGAACCGCGCGTTCATATTTTTGCTATATAGCACATTTTTTGGTAACCGGCTATTCAAAAGCCTGAAAAAGGCTTCGCATCTCTGGGTATTTGCCCCAAGTGACATTGCGGTCACATATTCATCTGTCAGTTTCATTTTTAGTATCTCGAGCATCAGGTGTTTGTCATTTTCATTCATATTTAAGCTACAAAGCTTGTATTTAGATAGAAATATGGACCGGTTCCACCAAGTACCACTACTAACACCACCATTGCATACAAATGAGTATCTTTTACATCTAGAACAATCCCCGCTGTAACAGCGAAGGGTGGCATCTAAGACAAGTGGCAGTTTTTCGCGCATGATTTTTGCCTCGCCACTGCAACCCTTTGTGAGCTCTTTACAAACTAGGCTACAGCGTGCTTTTATGTCGCGGCTTAGTACCTTTTGAGCTTCTATCTTTCCTTCTCTTGTTTTCATACCTGGAAACATGTCCGTGCTGAAATGTGCTTGCATGCATTTTCTAAATTGTGCTTGACCTAAATGGGTGGGGTCTGCGAGCCGTTTCACATTCCACATTGGTATAAATGCTTTATAAGCTGCGTCAAGACCTGCCACTGATCGCGCGTCCCCATCTGATGTAGCATATCTTACAATAAGATCTTGTTGGTATAGCTGCTCGCCTACTAGCTTAGCAGCCTCATATTCTGACAGCGGTGTCCCCTCCCCGATTGTGGCACTACAGTCTATGTGGCCACCAGGACATTTGGCATCAAACCCTTTTCTGCGTAACCATTTACCTTTCCAGCATATTTGTGATTGGACAGCTATTCCAATAATGTAATTTTTATCAGTGATATCTTCGCGTGCTATAAGTGCTAGCTGTACAGCATTTGTACCAGGTTTATTACGGCAGGTTATGGTTGACCTATTGTACCTGCCATCAACTTGTACGTTGACCAGGTTAGGGTCCGCGACTCCCCTCAACTCATTAATTTCCCTTACTTTCTGTGCTTTGTTTGTCATATCCTCTTTATTTAATGCTATGATTTGTTCTGCTGCAATGTTAGCATTTCTCTGCATACCGCTACGGCACGGGGGAACCAAATTCATCGAGTTGAACAAACGCCGTGCCCCTGCTGCCCCCATAGGTGTTTCTTGGAGACCGGCATGCATTGTCAAATTGGGGACAGCAGGGTTTGGGCCCCTTTTAGGGGATTGGATCTCTTTGTACATTTTCTGATTATCAGACACCCAACCACATGTCCTACATGCTACTTGAAATTTACATGTCACTCCTACTTTTACCTGTTTATGAATGTCAACATCTGGATTGTCACACCTGTGTGATGAGACAATTTGCATTAGAGAACCTATTTTCTCCGTCTCTATTAGTCTGTTACCCTGACATTGAACACGGTCATCTAACCTTGACCTTTTTTTCCTATTATCCTGCAGGACTGATGCAACCTCTACAACCGGTTGTGTTTTCTTGGGCCTAAGAAGTCTAAGAGTGCCAGTATTACCTTCGGTGTCAGAAGTGCTTGGAAAGCTACAACCCGGACGCGTTACATTGATTAAAGAATACATATCAGAACTCAGTCTCTTCCAGGTACCTGTGACATTTTGACTTGAAACTTTACTTACCCCATGTCCTGTGGTCTTGGTACCCTTATTATGTGGTGTATTACAGTTTTTGAACACACTTTTCCTTCTTTTATACTCCCCTTTCATGGTTCTTTCAGGTAAAATATCCCTAATAGAATGACTGCAATACTCAAAAACACCTATTTATACCAAAATTGACTATAAACACATATGTTCTGAATATATACACCACCTAATAAGGATTATAAGCCCACAGGGACAGGATATCTTATCCCTATGTTACACTGATATTGGCCCC
>CANQLB010000023.1:0-19829 GCA_947623455.1 Mimachlamys varia
ACTGTATCGATTACTACATTTAAAAGGTGCAGCATGTGTGTGTTACGTCATTTTCAATAAATGAAAATTTTTTGACAATTTCATTTGTCTTATTCATATATCTCACTAACAATGTTGTTTTATTCTTTTATTCCTGGTTCCAGGTTTGTTATGATTTATTTTTTCTGTGCTTTGAAATATTTTTTTTACAGAATCGAATTGATATGTTTCCGGAATGCCCAAACTGAATCCTGTATCCTCGATCTCTAAACAGTACGGCGGAAATTAGCGTGAATCTGGTCTAAGAGGAAGGCTTTTTTATCGCCGATAAAAGAAAATTATACGACAGCGACGGAAAAAAAAAACGTTAACAGTACATGTAATGAATTCATGGTTAACTAACCAATGGCCTTCAATCGGGCCTGGAAATTGCTTATGACTGCCAACTGAAAGTCCGATGATTAAATGAACACATTTTTGTTTTGGTTATTTTTCCAACACTTCGAATTAATTCTGATCTAATTGCACACACTGCCCATCTAACACATTATTTCTTTGGTTTTGCTAAGAGGAACGTCTGGTTTTAGTACAAGTATACACTAAGATACATGACCACAAAGTAAATTTTAAGTTTTGTTTAACATAAATAGATTAACGCCTGTATTCTTGGCAGTGCGAGGCATTTCCTATCAGCGCAGGTACATTGTATACCAGACTGTGGAGAGCGATTCTCAAACAAAAGCTTGGCCAACAGATTTTTCTTAAATAAACTGAGGCCACTTAACTTTGTTTTTATTATCAATTCGAAAGACAACCGGAAACAAAAAGTGCAGCTCTGCACATTCCACATCGGCAATTACAAATGCTTGCGAAAGGTAAATCCTGAAATAGAGTTACCGCTCGTAAGATTGTCAACCACAATTTGTATGAGAGTAGGTGTTGGACTCAGTATATAACGTCTTATCTCCAGTCTGTCTCAAGGTAAAGAGCTGGCTGTTCGTCAGGCTTTTGGAGTTACCATACAATAATAAATATCAATATTACATACCTGAAAAGCAAGTTTACAACAAGTTCGGATTAACTTTAGTCATGCTTCTAACAGCTACTTGCGCTCGGAAATACCGTTAATGGTTCTACCAATTAGACGTTCGGAATAACCTTGCACATCGTCGGATAACCATATATTGTACTATGCTACGGTGTTTGTAGCGTAGCGTAGTGCAATCAATCGTGGGTATCCGACGATGAATCTTGCTGTACAGTATCGTACCATAACACATTGACTTTATTGGTCTTATCTCCGCCATACTCTCGGAATAACCTTGCAGTATCGTACTAAACACCGTGACTTTATTGGTCCTATCTCCGCCTTACGTTCGGAATAATTTCGCGGTATCGTACTAAACACCATGACTTTATTGGTCCTATCTCCGCCTTACGTTCGGAATAATTTCGCAGTATCGTACCATAACACCAAGACTTTATTGGTCCTATCTCCGCCTTACGTTCGGAATAATATCGCAGTATCGTACCATAACACACTGACTTTATTGGTCCTTTATCCGCCTTACTTTCGGAATAACCTTGCAGTATCGTATCATAACACACTGACTTTATTGGTCCTATCTCCGCCTTACGTTCGGAATACTTTTGCTGTATATTACCATTACACTATGACGTTATATGTCATATTTATCTTATGTTTGGAATAACTCTGTGACATGTAGGTTGACTACTCCTATGGTTCTGTTGTAATATGGATCATTAACCTCGATTCTTCCCCAATATTATCCCTGCTAGTTTGCTGTCTTGAATTGGCAATCCATAAGCTCAAAGTTACGTAAGTCTGGACGAGAGACAGTTGGATCAAAGGAACGATGAACCGTGTTGATTTCAAGAAATTTGAATTACACTGTAAATCGTAACTTGAGATATGGTGTTTGTATTACAATGTACATGTAAGCATTCTCTTTAAACATAATTTACACCAGATCAACAAGTACAGCATCGACAAACATAATGCATTCCTTCATAAATATTCATATATCTTTTTTTTCTGACAGTTCTACTTTCTCTCTCTACTACTGCGGTGTGTGTAAGACATACATCTCTGCACACAGATTTCATACTATCTTCAATTTAAATCAAATAAGAAATATTTATTTTCATCGGAATAGAATCGTTTAGATATTCTGTTTAAACTTTTTTAACTAAAGAGAAGAGTTTGATTCGTTTATGTAAGTTCTGAACACAGGGAATTGAACAATACTGTGTCAGGTATTCTTAAACTGTGTAATTGCCTTCATGGAAATACTTCAATGAATGTGTATTTTGAATTCAGCTGTAAAAAACAAACTTGCCGATTAGAAAAGTCAGTAGTATCGCTTGCATATTACTGAAATAGAAGTTCAGCCATCTTAACACGCGCCCCCACCTAATTACAAGGTATAGATAACATATTAGCCTTTCATTACAAATAAACATTTAAAAAAAACTCAAATAAGGAATGAGTTTCCTAGCGTCTAATGTTAAATAACCAGAAAAATTAGAGAATACCAAGCGTTAACAAAACCATAATCTGAACTCCAAATCGATTAAACCAGAGGCAAAATATGAACAAAGGAAAGATTCACAAGAAGAACTTTGTAAAAGAAGTAGAGAATAAGACCAGATGTTCCGGCAGAGTAAACGCCTTCTGCTTCATTGAAGACAAAAATCATGTAAATCTTTGTCATATCCACGTATACACAACGTCCTCATTGCCAATCACAGCATTGCCAATCACAAGTAAACACACTAATGAGCATACTCAAGAACGTCCATCTTCATCTCACACAAAGTTACAAAATATACCTGAACTAAAGGACATAACAGACTCTTCTACACCAGCTGCTTACATACTTAAACTATCATTAACATGGGTAGCTTATTACAAAGCTATATGATCAATGTGACGATTCCAATGGTCTGACCGCTAACTTTCCGTTTCTGTTTTATACATGTTACATCCCTGTTTCTAAATCCTATGGTTTTTACATTTCGCAGTTGGTTCGTTAATGTAGCTACATGTAGGGCTTACTCGAGATTTTCGTGATAGATGTCGGCTGCTGACAACTTTACGACACAGGGATTCGAGAAAGGATTCTTGATTAAGGCTTAAGCGAGTTTTATGATAACCATATTGGTCTCATTGAGAAGCATATTTAGGTCCTTGTGTGATATGAAAATGAACGTTTTCAAATATGATCATTAGTGTGATTAATTGTTGCGATTGGGGATGGTTCGGTTCTCACTTTGAGGACTTAACGTTTACTTGGATGTGACCTAGATTTAAATGGTGGTTGTCGTGGATGAAGCAGAAAACGCTTACTCTTCCAGAGCACCTGGTTACATGGATCGACGTGTAATTTTTTTCTTTGTTCATATTTCGTCCCTTGTTTAAGTTGTCTTCGGTTATGGTTTTGTTGACACTATGATGGTTTTGTTGACACTAAGATACATGTACCATTTGTTTTTTGTTTGTCTGTTTTTTTTATGTCGTTGATTTTATCATACAGTAAAAACTAATAATCTCAATAGCGCCAAATGCAGTCTTTCATAATTTACACGAATATTAATAATTACAACATCGTATTTAGCATACATATAGGTTTATCAAAGTTATCGCTGAAATAAGCAAATCCGCATAAAACTAATCAAATATTCTTTTTTACAAAAACAGGTATACATAAGAAGTTAATATCAACACTTGACCACTAACTACTCCAATAATCACTCGACCTGCCCAGTCCTAGGTCAGAGCCCTGCTAAAACAGACAGCTATAGTAAGGGGCTGCATACTTACCTTATTAATTCCTTCTATCGAGAGAACCAAAACAACATTCATTCATCTCTACAAATACGAGGTGTATTTACATTTCATTACCGAGCGTTTAATATGAATCGGTCGTGCTGGGTCTCGGCGCGTTCGTGAGACGAGTACCGGATAAATCTTATAGTAGCTACGTAATGCCGTATACTTGATATTGTTTCCGGTGATTAGTTTGTTTACGTACACGGAAAATCAAATGACATTTAAAACGACCGAATCACTAATCGTCATTCAAAAGTGACGGGCACAATCACGCTTTCACTGAAACGCTGGGCTATCATATTACACGAGTATACCTATATACATGTAATGTCAGCCTGACTGGTTTATAGAATCAATGAATGGATATATGGATGGAATGCATGTATGCATGGAGAAATGAATTCATTATACGCATTTATTATCATTATTACATTAATGCCATGTAACTTTATGGAATTAATGAATGAATGGGTGAATGAATGAATGAATGAATAATACACGTTTATCAATACTGTTGCATAAATGTCATGTGAATTAATTATTGATTTAATAAAGGAATTGATTAATCTAATAATCAATTGATGAATTAAGTAATGAAAGAACGAATACTGAACCAATTTAGTGACAAGTAATGTATATACCAACAATACGCGGAATGCATACGTACACTGTATTATTATGTCAGACCAATGTCAAATTTTGAAATGCTATGAAGGAACAATGTGACTACAGTATATATGAATATCGTGACGATTAAATGAATAAACGAAATTTATTTTAATCGACTAATGGATGTAGATGAATGAAGTTAAAAAATATCTGATAATATAGTGGTATTATCCGAATAGATGAATGAACGAATGAATGAATACGACTGTAAAGTGAAGAATGAATGAATGAAATACGACTGAATTAATTAATGCACGCCCTCCACGTCGACTCCCTGACAGAGTTCCTACATCAGACGGCTGGAGATGATAAAGATGAGGATTGCCGTCACCACAGACCAAAGGTCAAGGTTCATTCTACATCGTTACATGTCCCGCGCTTGATCTTTTAATTGACAGAAATGTATTTGAAACATATATCATCACAACTTATCATTTCCGCAATTAGCGAGGTAATCTGAAGTATTTATAACATAACATGTAACGCTATAGCGAATCAAAGTTGTTATTATTGATGTTTATTTTTCACTAATGACTCCACACAGTGGTATGTTGTATGGGGAGGGTTACTCCTACAAATAATTCATCGGAAGCGCCATAAAGATTACGTGGAAGCAGTAAAACTTGTCACACCCCGCGTAGAATTTCAGCTTATCACACTCGGGTAACTTAGATAATCAGTTATAGAGTTAGTATGGCTCCACGGTAAATGTATATATCAGAAATGGTAGCGACATGTACCGACCTTTTATGAATTAAGATGACATTTGAAAATGAGATTAGGTAAATTATATCTGACCATATCATAAAAACCTCCATCACTCAAGACCGGCATTTTGAATTGTGACAGACATAACTATTTTTATACGAAAGTCAACGATATTATTACGAATGGAAGATAACTGTTGAATGAAAGTTTTTCCGTATACATGTACTTGAAAGCAACATATTGTTAAAGGGTTTGTACCCAGTGTCCCGTAATCCTTGCAACCTTCAGCAATATTCCGAGAAAAACTTCACACGCAGGGGATTTCGGAAATAAAACAACGACTATGATAAATTAAAGATTCAGTGTTCCCTAAACTTATTAAGCCTAGAAATGTCCTTACATATTGATGTACCTACAAATTGCACTTCTGATATTAAGACATGGCTTGTTTGTCTTCAAATACACAATGTATATGAAAATTTCATCAGAATAAAAAAGTAGGTCAGATTTATTTCGAGACAGGAAACGTAAGAAGGTTGCATCCGTATACTTTTATTAATACTATTTAAAAACAAGTACGAGACAACTTATTTCAATTTACAGTAATCACTGGAGGTCTTATTGTTAGAGGAAACCGGAGTACTCGGAGAAAACACGCGAAAACCTCAACTTTTTCAGGTCCGATCGGAGAATCGAACCCAGGATCCATTGGCAAAAGGTAAGCGCGACTCCACACTACCAACCGACCGCCCGTTTATATTTATTCTGAAAATTGCCTGCCGACAACCGGCGTTTAACAAGAGCACTGTTAAATACGATGGCCGATAGCGGAATGGACAAAAAATACAACTACTTACTATTTTTTGTACACTAGTAAACACTTGATTTTCTGATGAGACAAAAAATGCAATGACTAATTGTTTTTTGTACCTATGTCTAGCATTACTCCATTCAGGTACAGAAAATGCTGTCAGTAACCATTTTTTGCATTAAAAAGTACAACTATATTTCAAGTACAAAAAAAGTAATGACTAACAATTTTTTGTACATTTAACAAAACATTTAAGTTACATGTACAAATTTATTTTCCTTCAAGGTCATGTCAACAAGTACATTTTAAAATAATTGCAGTTGATAAAAGGTGTTGACCTTTCCCAGATATCGGTACGCGGAGGAATGCAGAGGCCACGCGGGCCGCAATGTGCTTTGTTTAGTATTGTTATATCGTTTCCAGTTTATATTCAAGTATTTCGGAGGCCGAAAATACCGGATGGAGGGCAGCGGGGTAACAGGTTAGTTTCATTATTTGATAATTATTGCTGTATTTAACAAATCAAATACGTTAATATGTAAACTTGGATGTTACTCATCACAATGACTTCGATAAGCAAGTGGATATATTATTTTTCAAAGAAGTACGTTCATATTTGGGTCAACGACCTTTAGTTGTGCCGTGATACTAAAACCACTGAGTAACTCCAACAAAAATAGTGCTTACGTCATTCAGTGGGGTTGTGTACCGTTTAACGAGAAGGTGTGTTTCGAGCAATAATAATTATCTTGTAAATATATATGCATGCATCAAAGGAGAATATGTGATTAAATTATGTGTTATCTTCTGGTGTTATGTATGCAATAATGAAGACATGGAGGTCATCTTTCGTTTCAGTTCGACCAGAAAAATATAAACAATTGGACATTTGAATTGTACTACATCATGCATGGGGTCGACCCTTAGACCTATCAGATTTTTTTTGCTAGTTAGAAGCTTATGTATATTATATTTGTTCGATTAAGGGGCTGATGGTGATTTGTTTGTTGTGTATTGTTCAACGGTTGATACCAGTTAATTAGAGATCTCTAATAAAGTTATTTATTGAATTTTGTCTGTAAAATATAGAAAATTATCAAGATTATAAATTTGATAATTTCACTGCATTGATTAGCAGTGAAAATATATAAGGTTTTACCGGAACTGTTTTCTTGTTGTATAGTTAGCTTAACGAAGTCAAAGCGCTGAGAACGCTGTTAGATGATAAATTTTGACATACGTAGTAAACCAATAATTATCCAACCAATTGTTTCACTGTATCACAGGAACTAACTTTAGTGATAATTCAGATGGAATAGTTTTTCCACATATGGTCCGGTATCAGATCATTGAATATCCTTTATGGGTCTTATAATTAGGTAAATTACAGACAAATGTGTTGTTTTTACATCAATTAAAACTTTATTTGCTTTAACTATATTTACATACATAAATGTGTAAGAAATGTGTTATAGACAGTAAAGCTACGTGTATTTTTCTTTCAGTCGACGAGTTAATACTGAAGTACTCGTATCAAAATCTGTCCTATAAAGAAATGTCTTATTCGCTACAGAAGCATCATGGAGTATATTTAAGGTTTGTTTTTCCCTTATACTGTCCAGTAATGTATAAATAAACGATAAGCCATTGCAAATATATCCAAGTGCCATCTGCATGCAATAAAAACTGCTGGTTTTATCACGAAACTTTATTTTTGATGGTTTCTGCCCCTGTCTATTACGTTATCTTTTACAAAGAACTTGCCGACTAACTTGTTAAACGCCAATTCGACTTATTGCTGAGTTACCTGTTATATACCTGTGTTTATTCGTGTGATATTTATTGGAAATATGGAATAAGATTATATTTTCAATTATCTGGAAGCCAGTAAAGTATTTTCTTTATTATTCATCTGAATCGCTGTATAGATAATAAGAATGTGCAAATGTATTATAAATGTACGAAATATGTGCACTAGTGTGAATGTGATTATCTGAGCACAATTATTATACAATTGTATATGTTAATTCGAGAAACTGTAACCAGAGGTATGTGTTGCGTGGGGCCGCAGGGGCGTAGCTTCCTATAAGCAGGTACGCAGGTGCGTACACATACTGTTCCTAAAATAAACCTGAAGTGGACTCTAAGACAAATGTTGACGCTGCCGTCGTCGCCGCCACTTCGGGTGCTGTCTTCGGCACCACATCTGCGTACACTTTACAACAGCCCTAGCTACGCCACTTTGACGATTCCATACTATTGCCTTCATACCAAGTGTATTCATACCAGTGTATAACTATTATTTACTTTAATTAAATTTAAACAGAAAATAATAAAAAAAGGTATGTACATTTTGAGCAAGTAATTGTGGTATGTATATGACCAATGAACTATTCAGTGCGAAACAATATTACATTTATTGATTTCAGACTAACTTTTCGTTAAACGTATCATTTTTGTTATAATGTTTTGCTAACGAAACATGTACGATTTTAATTAGCCACGACGCAATAAGAAAACGACTGAAAAGGATGGGAAGTCCGTCGAAAAGAGGGCCGACAATCAACACATATGATGAAATAAAACAAGTAATACAGGTACATGTATATAACATATAACCTAGAAAAATGACACTTCGGGTTCAACACTCTAGTATACATTTTTTACATTCTAAAAACCATATATTAAATTTTGAAAGAAATAGGGTGGTCCAATTAGTAGAATTAAACATGTAGTTTTGTTGGAGAATCATTTTTAAACTATCAAAAAATAACACCCAAGTATTCAAACATGAAATAATAGAACCAAAACGCTGCTTTCAAACTGCAGTTTTAAATATCAGTTTCTTACAATTTTACGCAACTGCTAGGTCGTACTCATAAAGACCTGTTCATATTCCGGAATGGATGCTGTGTTGCATTGAAGTCGCAATATACGTAACTTCAGCGAAAATCTTAGCGAAAATTAAGCCTAAATATTGATTATATGTATTGATGTAGGTAAGATTAACTTAAATCAGCAATATATAAGATGACTTCTTACGCGAGTATTGGTACAGCGGCAGTTGAAACTTAGTATTTGTGAACAAACCAGACGAAGCCGAACTGGACTCGTAAAGTCCAGGACACGCTCGGGTGGAGACGACAGCAGGTTAACACACCTGTTTGACACAGGGACATGAGAATTGGTTACAACTAGTTTTGGACCTAAAACAATATGTTTAGCGTAATTTTACACTTTTGGGGGTTCATATCAATTTTCGATAAAAATGCCCCCCTCAATGGTAAAAAAAATATAACTAAGTGTAAAATTACGCTAAACACCTTGGTTTAGGTCCAAAACTAGCTGCATCAAATTCTCAGGTCACTGTGCTGTTTGATAGTGACACAACCGGTTTGGTCGCTACAGTGCGGCCTCGGGATATGTAGATTTATCACGTGGCGTTTTCGGCAGAGCATTCGGAATGTTGTTTAACATCGGTTTGTATTTTTAGTGGACCCAACTAAATTATTTTGTATTTTTTGGGATTTTCTGCCAAGTGTTTCGTAATACATACCACTAAGCTTTACTTCGTTTTAGTCTTATTTCAGCAGGATCATTAACTGGATTTTTTTCTAGAATTGTTCGCGATCATGAAAAATGACCGAAAGCTACGTATATTGAGCCTTTAAAGCATATAAGCGAATTAAGATTTTAGCGAAGGAAACAAATATGTGCTTGAACATGAGAATCGGTTTTTTTTCAACACTTTGACTAATAAAGAAATTTCTTTATTCTAAGTTATCAATTCCCGGACTAATTACTTAAATATTATATTCAAAGTTAGGCATTGAGAATGATCTTAAGTTTCGTGCAAGTGAGGCCAGTTCTGCTTTCGTTTCGAGAGTGTTGACAGATAATTGTTTTTTTTTGTGTAATGAATTATATAAGTCTGTATAGATTTAAGCCTTTTGATCGTACAGTTATTGTTATCATACGTATACTAAACTACAAGAATCGTTTATTATTGTTTGTTATATTACAGGCTGAGATTTTAGGACACCCAGTCACTGTGGGCTACAGACATATGACGTATACTTTACGTCATAAAGGAATACATGTGCGAAGGTTTGCATATTATTGATTTCATAACCAGTGGTATATTGTTGCAAGTGTCGCCATCCTTTTGTTTTATAGCAGTCTATTTCGTGTAAGTATAGGTTTCAAGTATTTATTGTTCAGTAAAGGATTAGAGAAAAATATCAAGACTTAACGAATAGGTGGGGTGGGGGAGGAACGGGGCGGGGCCATAAAGAAGAATTTAGCTAAGTTTAAGCGAAGTCTTCTATAAAATCAAGCAATTGATAGCAACCAAATATATCACTGGTTCATTATGAAGCATCCCTAAGAAACCCTAAGAAGTAGGGATTCTCAAATATATACTCTTGTTCTTGGGGCCGAGAGGCTGGCCCAAAAAGGTTAATTTTGACCATATTGCTGTTATAAACAACTTTTTTTCTATAACCTCACATTTGGTATTGATCGTAATTGATTGGAAGCATTCATTGGAGGTAGGGATCCAATAGTGTACACAATACGGGGAGTACCTCCCAAGTGCGCGAGCCAAAACGGATTGCTTTAATAGATCATCTGACCCGTAGGGTCAGACTGACAAATAACCATCGTGATTCGTCCGCTGTCCGCCATCCACCATCCACCGCCGCCGTTCGACGTGCGAGAAAACTTTTCCTTTAACCTCTTCTCATTAACCAACTTCATACAGAAATGCTTCAGGGTTGGTCTATGGGCCTGTCCCTGAGAATATTTTTGGAAAACATTTTAACATTATTACGTAGATACAAGTGTATCAAGGTGAGCGATAAGGTTATCGTCACATCTTGTTATTAAAGGTTTAATCTTGGGTGGTGGGGTGGTACAGTCGATAGCTCGCTTACCTTTCACCAGGGCGGCCGGGGTTCGATTCCCCGATCGGACGTGGAAAGGTATGGGGTCACCTGCCCGACCATGTGGGTTTTCTCTAGGTTACCTCGAACAATAAGACCCCTCGAGCGCTAACATCAGGGCCAACAAGAGTGATTAAAGGGGCATCCCGCGAAGGCAAAGTGTTTTTCCCCTTTTTTTCTAAATACTACATACACATATCAAGTGGGTATTCTAATAGACTGTGACGATTATATGTTATTGATATGTATTCATATAAAACGAATGATTTCATGATAGTTAGCGGAATTTCTACCTGTCTGACCAGACGTTTTGCTCTGCCAGTGTCACGTTGCGTGATCAGCGCTATGTTTATCAGGCTTTCCCGAACAATGCGAGTGATCAAACTGACCATTTGTAACGGACTTTGATGATTGGGATAGCAGGAAAATAAGATTGGTAGTGTAAACAGCATGTTCATTCAAGAACTGAAATTTTGACTTTCGCGGGATGCCCCTTTAATATAAGTGATATAATTTGTTTCATAATTGTTGGAAAATAAATAAAGTTTATTTAATTGATAAATGTTTAATCTTAAACATTGTCCTTTAATTTGCGTGGAATTCTTTTCAGGGATACTGTCATGAAATTAATGAGGGAAATTGACCCTGAAGGTGTGGATTTCCGACGCAGACGGCGAATTCGACGAAGGGCTTATCTTTCACTTGGTCCTAATTATACCTGGCATGTAGATGGGTGAGTTACTGATTATGAAAAAAAAAAACATTGATAACATAATAAGGTTTCGATTTTTGACGATAGGATGATTGTTTGCAGTTGTGTTGTGAGACAGTTCAAATAAGTAGTCGACCTTTCAAACTGACACACCTTTTTATTGATTTGAGTACAAATTTTACGTTACCTGTTGATATTTCTTGAATTACTGCTCATTTCGTCATTACACAGGTACACAGGCCCTTCTGGGCTAATATGTGAATAGCTAACATGTGAAGTAAATAGAGGATATCTAATAGAATCTTCATAATACCATATATATTGCACGAGTGGGGCTAATATTTTGATATTTTTCACGAGTGCGCAGCATGAGTGAAAAATATCAAAATATTAGCCACACGAGTGAAATATGTTTGGTATTACTGAATATACTGTTAGATATTATGTTTATTACTTTTTTATAGCAAAATCTAACGGGACAGCTTTTCATTTCCCCAAATGTCGTTTGTAAGCAGTGTTTTGATTGGTCAAATCTGAAAAAGTGATATTTTATCTCATTTCTCACTAGTGAAAAATATCACTTTTATAGAATGAATAATTTTCGATATTTCACTTGTAAAAATTTAATAATGCCAATTTCTTGTTCGATAATAGTATGGCATGTAATAAACAAGTCAGTGAATCTGAATATACCAAAACACTTTGTAAATATCTGACTTTTCAACTTAATATAAGAAAATATATATAGATGTGTGTTATTCAAGTGGACTATAATTGCGGTTTGAAGTACATAATGTCGTATTATCTATAAGAATGGAGTCAACTTTTGTGAAGATGGTGTTTAACACAGTGATGTCTCAGCGATAAGTGTTAAAGTTAAGTTCATTTCTGTCTGAAGATAACTTCATTTGTTTCAGATACGATAAGCTAAAACCTTTTGGATTTGCCATACATGGTTGCATAGACGGGTGAGTATTTAAAGTTGTCTTATTTTCACAATTGAATCGTTCCGTCTATTTCGTCGCATTTAGAACATGTCTGTCCTTCCAGCCGTCCTTCATCACCCATTCTTCTCTTGAAACTATGGACCATTGTGTTTCAGATTTTCTCGGCGAGTCATGTGGTTGAAAGTAGGTCCAACAAATAACAATCCTAAAGTGACTGCAGCTCATTACGTAGAGTGTGTGGATGTACTGAAAGGCAAGTCTACGTTTAAGTTCCTTACATATTTCAGCATCTTTTAGGATATATATTTTCTACAGTGTTTGAGGCCGGCATTTTACATCTTTCGGTACTCGATTGGAAAAGAAGATTATACATTTACCATAAGTAATTATTTTAGTCAAACATGTATGTGAAATTTCCGTAATTTTACTGTGATCATCAAATGGTACATATTCTTGTATTTTTCCCCACTTTTAAGCAACCATGTATATTTTGACCAGAAAAGTTTGATGTTGTAACAACCATTTTGGTTCGACAATTGTTACACAGTTGATTCACTGGTTAGCGCATTTCCTCGATTTTTACTCATATGTACATTGCTTATAATAGCAATGCTGTCAGTGTCACACAATATATCATTAGGTTGCCCAAGGATTTTGCAAGCAGATCCAGGAACTGAAAATGTTATTCTAGGAGCCATTCAGTGTGTATTGAGACAAAATGGTCAAGATTGTTTTGCAGGAGAAAGAAGTTTTCGAACTGTACGATCTGTTTTCAATCAAGTGAGTATTACTAGGATGTGCACGCATTTAGATCATTCTAACTACTATGGAAAATGAACTCTTCGAATACTAAATGTGTAAGTATACAAGGGAATGTTTGATGCTTGATAGATATCTTTTAAATGTCAAAATATGGATTTTTCATACATGTACATGATTACATGGCGTTACTATACAACACTGATGCGACATGCCTTACGATAAATGTCTTTTGTTACTACTGATTTTATTAAGTATATAATGCTACAATGTTAACTTGTTGATAACGTTTGCTATTGGAAACATCGCAATATCTTATTTGTTATTAAACATCAAATATAACACAATTAAGTGGAAGTTTGATGCATAGGGAATATGATTTTACATTAGTAACAAGATAATGTATAAGATAAAAGTAACTTCTTTTTAATAGAAATGTCAGGTAGTAAGTAATAGATATTACAAAGGCTTACATACAGTAACACATTACTATCATTAGTATTATATATACGTAAGTAAACGAAAACTAATAAGTCGCAATCTTTATTTCCAGAGAATCGAAGCATGGTGGAGTATGTTTAGAAGACACGAGTCTCAGTGGTGGATGGACCTCTTTAAGGATCTCGAATTGTTTGGAGCATTTGACCAGAGGAGTATCATTGACAAGTAAGCACTTATTATAACTTATTTGTTTACAAAAGGTAAATAATGTCGATGTGAATCTTTCTTTCAATGACAATAAATTTTCCTTAATTAAATAGCATTTATTTTATATTTCATGCAGATATTGTTTGCGGTATTGTTTTATGCCGCTTCTGCAGCAGAATCTCGACATGTTACGGTTCCAGTGGAATAGTCACCACATTAGCAAAAGTGCACGTGCTACATGTCCTGGGGGACGTCCTGTTGTGCTGTTTGATTGTCCCGAATTGACAGGTAAGATTGCTGTGGTAATACTTCTATAGTTTTTAGTGTTGAAAAAAAAAAATTTAACTCTATAATTTTTTAACATTTCTGTCTGTTAAATACATATTTGATGTTGCCATTCTAAATTTCAGTGATGTATTTCAGGATAGCATCTTTCTGTTTCTAGTGAATAGTTTATTCTTCCAAGCAGCCTTCAAACCTTTGCTTGTTATTTTGTTAAATCAGGGGCCACAGACTGCCTTTCCACAGTATCTGACGAAGATATTCTATGGGCGATGTCCGAATGCGGGTCTGATACCAGGAGTGGATCCCAAGAGTTTGATTCTTTAGCATTAGGTGAATTTCTAGCACAAAACTGGTTGGATGCATTTGATGTGGATAATGCATTAAACCAGTATTTTCATTTGCGTGCCATAACTAGTGAACAACATTAACTGTTTAAATAAACAGACACAGTTATCAAGACATATGCAGTTGAGTCATACAACGTTAGTTTTGACATTCATATCCTTGTAATGTATTGTAATTCAAATAGATTTCTATTCATATGGATTGGTCTTTGATAGGTTTGCTTTTTTTGCTATCCAACATTGACAGAAAGTTTTTGTTAGTCTTCCAGCGTTGTATTTCAATCGAAGATAAGTCGAAAATGATCAGTTGTTTTGTTTTTCTTATCTAATTCATAATGCTAGCGCAGCGAAAAGCTGTGTGCCTGAATATTATGCGCTCATTTCAATGACAATATCATTCTTACAAAATGCGTGCGGTTTGATTGTGCGATAACATTCCATCTGTAATCATAAAGGCATGATCAGGGTTGCTATTAGTGATTTTCAGATTTATGCTGTAAACAAGTAATAGTATATTCACTAAAGGTTCACTTCTAGCAAACGTTGAACCTCGCCATATATTTCTTTTTCCCTATGGTACATTTTATCATCCACACGCGATTGGAATGGGTTGGTATTAATGTCTTTGTTTTTCGCAACAAATTCATTGCCTGTAAGTAGTATTTAGATATACCTGAACCTATTACATTGATGGGCCATATCCTAACTATATTTTTGTTCATATTCCCTGACGCAAAACAATTTAAAGGTATTTGGAATGGTAGTGACACTGATTTTAATAAATCTTGTAATGAAGTAAACCTATGCGTGTGTTATGATTTCGCCTTTCAAAGGAAAATACGTACTAAAATCCGGATTTTTTTCCAATATAGTGACCTGTACCTACCAAAAGTGGCTCGTCCAAATCGATGCTCAGGTCGCCATGGCGACTGGTTAAGTAGATTTTTGCATACATATATAACAATGTCAATCCGACACTCAGTTTTCGTAGCTTCTAAATAAACGTTCACAAAGGTTATTCTCCTAATATAGCCCTTTCTTCTGTCTATTTTTAATTAAAGCATTAACTAACGAAAAATATCATTAAGGGAACAGTATTTAAATATACATGTATATCTGCTTATCATCGTCGACACCAGGATCTTTGAACAAATGGTGCATAACTAATATATTTATATAATTAATTTCAAAGTTAACCTTATTCATACTAAAAGCTTGGCTAACTGAAACTTTGTTGCTCAATAACTTTAATTCTACAATCGTGTAAAACATTTGTTGAACTAAACATGGTACGAGTTGGCAAGATCCGTATACATGATGCCACATGGGCGTCTCTCTTTATGACCAGCAATGCTATGCATTGGTTTTTAAGCAATATGCTCAAATTACTCCTTTTGTGTTATCAGCCACCTAATTTTTTTCCCATTTTGAATCCCCACCTCACAAGGATGTTTCCAACCAATTTTGTTCAAATTCCAATCACTAAACAAACAAGCTAAACAAACTATACAGACAAGCTGTTTAAGTAACATTTTATTATGGAAACAGGTGCATGAAAGGCGATTATATCTCAAATTGTATGTATACATAACATGCAATCAATATAATGTTCATGAGGCATGTACAATAGTTTCTTAACACAAGATATTTTGTAATTAAATTCAGTCAAATGAACACTGTACTCCATAAATGTTGGCAGCGGTTCAATTCATATTACTATCAATACTGCATTATAAACTCCACTTCATTTACCAGATGCTTGAACTTGCTGTTTGGACTGAAAACACTAATTTTCTGCATTGGAGCATCACTTCTTGGGCTAAATTTTCAAAATCGTGAAAGAAAGCTAGGAAATAATTTTACTGTCAGTAATCCCTGCTAGTTTCATATGTTAAAATGAAAGTTGCTGAGAGTAATCCAATAACTCCAGCAACTGAAGCCTTATGTATATAGGGAGACTAGAACGTCATCAAAATCATCTATGCCATTCACAATTTAAGATCGTTGTTTCATGCTGAATTCGATCAAAATATCTTACATAGTTTTGAAGGAGAACATAAAACGTGTAACATATTACTAAACTATACCCTGCCTCTGTGGCATACATCTTTGACCTTTGGGCAAAACAATAACGCTTGCTGGCGGATTATATCGTGATTAGTAACACATGTGACATCGCCTTTTATTACAGTGTATGTGCAGAAATAGTGGCTAAGAAGAATTTTAAAGATGACAATTTTTACTTTTTGGTCCCAGCCCTTTAGCTTTCAACCTTTACAATTTAGCCTCCCCCTGCCTTAATGATGCTTCAAACCAGATCCGGAAAATGCTACATGATAACGGACGGACGGCGGACAAAAATTAATAACAGATATACCGCAATAGGTTATTTGAATTTACTCAGGTGACCTTAAATATCGATAGGAAATATGCGATCGATGACGTATTTCTCTAACCACGGTATTTTGACATCAGAGGGAAACATAAAGATTACCACCAACTGTTAATTATACTGTCCAGCACATACGACCATTGACACTCAAACTAAAAGGCAAATTAAAGTTATAATCTACCAGTGCATATTCACCACTTACAACATCATAATTTATATTTCTACATATATCAAATACTTACTAATAATTAGCCATTAAAGAAACGTCATACACTTAACAATAGCTGTTGTAGAACAGCATAACTCGTCTCACAAAAGTTTGTCAATATGTAATCAAAATGTATCAATTTGTATGGTTTTACAAACAGCATTAATGATTGTAAAGACTAAAAATATTGTTTAATTGAGGAGATTGACAAGTTGTGTTGAAATTCACTTAAGTAATTCAGAAGACGTAGGCGGTATATCATTATTAAAATGATATGACACAAAGGGACATAACTTTCTAAAGAAATGGATGTAACTCCATCTTATAGCATATCTACAATGCATTAGCGTTGATTCCACTATTCAGTTTGATACACCCTCAGCTGTTTAGGAGATTATTAAGCCCACATATGGTTATGTGACGCTAAAATTGAAATCGCTTTCATGAAAGCGGAGATAACTCCAAAAACGATTGCTGGCACGAAGTACCGTTGAAATTCATTCAGTAATTTAGGAGATAAAGCCGACACAACGTTGTGTGTAATTAATATAAGCATATTTACATCTTACATTGTTTACATCATGTAACTCCAAAGGGACCCTATTATCCAATACCGGTAACTTCAACCATATAGTTATAATTCTGGAACAGCCGTTATTAGTTGCACTCAAGAAAGGGATAGTCTAACTCTAGAGTGACTCTATTGCGAAATATCAGCATCCTTGTACAATTGTAAAGTGATGTATTAATACATTTCAGCAGCTAACATCTAATACTGAACGCAGAAAAAATGTGAATGTTTCCAAAAAATCGTCTATTTTGACTCCAGCAGGGGATAGTTTAACTCCAGAGGGACGCTATTGCCAAATATCAGCACCCTTGTACAATTACAAAGTGATGTATTCATTCCTTTCAACAGCTTACACCTAAAAGTTAACGCAAAATTAGTAAAAAAAAAATATGAACATTTGCACCAAAATTTTAACATTTGAAAAACAAACGCCGACGCCGGAGTGACAACATTAGCCCTCCCTCTTCTCCGAAGAGACGAGCTAAACAACCTTAAATCTATGACTATTCTCTTATGTTTTTATGTTAAAGTATTCACATTAGATTCTAGTATGTTCAATATCTGCGAGTATCTTATGTATTCAGTTACCAATGAACTCGTTGCACAGACAAGGATCAAATCAAGAAATTAAGATGTTTATTCCAATTTACACAGTTCTTGAAACCTTGAAGCAACTTATAATACATAAATCAGAGTTTGAATACGCGCAGTACTTTTAGTTTGATTAAAATCTAAAAGATGTTCATGCATATATATCATTATGTAAATATTATAACTGTAAGGGGGTATATTGTTGGTTACATCGCTATGTAGATAACGTTCTAAAATCGTTAAAAACATAATATTTCACTTGACTTGAGTCTAGATAACGAAATATTTCTAAAAGGAGTTTTTGTGTTTCCAGAGATGCATTGGAAAAGATTGGAAAACAAATGAATCCATTCCACTTAGATATGTTTATCCATATATATTTGGTATATATCAACATCTCCTGGAATGACGTTTTTTGTCTTGTAACGTAAGTAATTTATTTCACAAAATGACCTTAGTTTGAACACGATTCTTCGTGGTCTATTGCAGACCAAAGTACTCGCTCGTGAAGGCCAGGTCAAATCTCTCAAATAGATGATCTTCTTCAATGCTACACGAGTTAACCGATATTGGAAGAATGAGCCTGTTGATGCAAGTCGACGAGGTCGGCAAATTTCCAGGGAGTACAGAGAAGTTGACACTCGGTGCTAGATCAAACCCCAAAACAGGCTCATCTTCAGCTCCCGTCACAAATTGTAATATTTTCTGCAACGTCATTCCTTCACGTCTGCCTGCTGAAATGAAGATTTAAACATAATAAATTATTAGCTCCTAAAACAAATACCAAAAGTTACATTTATAATGAGATTCACTAGTTATATTTGGTAAAATTTCATCATTTATATCAGGTAATGCAATTTAGGTTTATATGATAGCCTATACAACTGGGAGCAAAATTGACTTGTTATAAATGCAGTTAATAGTTCACTTGACTGAAAACTGACTTGTACTGAATTTATTGTTTGATGTTTCATTGTAGTTACAATTAACACTCAGGTAAAATTGGTTCTATCGCGAAATGATTATATATTGTATTGAGACAATTGTTCAATACAGCACGCATCTTCTGTTAATGTTCAACGGAATATAATTGAAAAAAGACAAATGTACACTATTTTAATTTTAATAGAAATACAACGTACTCGGAACAACTTAAAAATTTGATTGGTATAGTGCATTCGAATGACTTATTTTGCAATTGTATTTTGAGCTACCTTCTACACTGTTTCCCACTTTTTATTTAATTAAAAGTACTTATCTTATTATTGATATACTTACACGTGGTTAGTAAAAAGTGTAATATGACAAAGGTAAAGCCTTAAAAGAGCGTAGCTCTTTAGTTAATTTCTAATATTTACTACGATCCATTCATGTACTGGTTCAAAAAAGATATAATTTCCATAATTCAA
>CANQLB010000024.1:0-25138 GCA_947623455.1 Mimachlamys varia
AAAGAGAATATTTACTGCCGCAGGGACTCGGAAATGAGTTACCGGCCCCAGGACGGCATCTACACCAACCCCGAGCTCATGAAGCTCATCGCCCGCACTCTTGAACGCAACCATTCGTGACATCAAACGTACTTGCACCCACACCCCCCCACCTCCGCCAGCCCGAACTTCACCGATTTGGAGCGGTCCAGTTTGAGCGGGCTGTAGCTGCCCGGGCCAGGTACCTTATTGCTCTCGCTCTACTGATCTCGCTTCTGCTTCGAGAACTTGCCCAGGATGTTGATGGCCGGCTTGTCGACAGGCCCATAGTGGTAGTTGGCCGGGCCCGGATTCATTTCTCTCATGCTCTGGCTATACTTCCTCCCAATGCTAAATGCCGGAGCGGCTTTAATCCTGCCCCTGGTGTCCTGGTAATAGCCAGGCCCTGGCATGCTATCGTCCCTTTTATCTGCTTTCCCTGCGTTGCGTTCAGCGATTGTGTAGGATGGCGATTTCCGCAGAACGCTGACAGTGCAGGAGTAAGCCCCGGGGCCAGGTGCCGGACTATCCTTGAAGGACTGGGTTTTGGAGGTTTAGCCGAACCGGTTCTAAGTGGTGATTTTTGATTTGGTTAGGGAGGTGGAAGGGTGGTATTTGCCGGGGCCTGGTGTCTCTTCACTGCTGTGGTCGTGGTTCTTGGAGACCAGGCTGAACCCTTTGTTGTTCCGCAAGTGCTCGTCGAACTCGGTGAGGATCTGGTAGGCGCCCGGACCAGGCACAGCGGCAGAGGGTAGTAGGGGTTCCTCTCTCTTCTACTTATTAAAGGGCAAGCTCCTGGACATCCAACCCTTCACTCGATAGGCTCCAGGCCCTGGAACTTGCCCCTTTTCCTAGATGCTCTCCCGCTTACTTTGGCCGAATTTATAAGAGCCAGGGTGAATAGGGCTGGGCAGGGTATACTGGCACGGACTGGGAGTCGGCCCCGTCCCGTTAGTGGTGGAGGGCAGCTTGCCGCCCATAGTGTACACAGGGGAACAGCTGTCTTCGCTCAACTAGTAGTGGCAAGGGCCTGGAAACTGACTGGTATTTCGTTCAGTCGATTTCTTTTCTTTTCCAAAGACAGTCAGTCCATGGAACTTCAGGTGGTTGGTACCGACGTTGTACTCGCTGGGACCTGGGCTTTCCGTGATTTGTTCTTTTTTTTGAGGGAGGATGCCTAACACGCCTCCTGGGATCGACTGGGAAGGAGTCAAGTGGTAGAACCCAGGGCCGGGAAGTCCAGTATTGTTCGAGTGATCTTCAGGTCGACCGGTGAACGAGAAACCCTTAAGAGAGGCGGAACGCTGTTCAAAAGCGGAGGGGTAGGCGCCGGGCCCCGGGACCGCCTACTTGGAGCAGCGGCATTGTTTGCCGATGGCGGGGACGATGTCTTTGGTATGGAATCTATTCATTATGCAGGAATAGCTAGCTAAACCAAACAATTCGCAGTAATCGGGTCATTCACTGCTCAAAAATTAGTACATCTCGTCCCACCGCTCGACCGGCATCCGCAGCCGCAGCCGCGAGAAGTCGTTCTCCCGGGTCGCCGCCAGCTTCTGCTTAGCCGAGGAGAGCGGGTGGTTCCAGCCCGACTGGCAGGTGGTCGACGACTTGATACTGCTGGAACGGCTCTTAGACTCTTCCCCGTCCTTCTTGCCCTTGGGGGGACAGCGGTTGCGAAAGCTGAACAGCTCGTTCTCCTTCATGGACATCTGCTTGCTCAGGAATTTCGTCAAGTGTCCCGGGGAGAGTCGGTCCGCGAGGATACTAAGTTTTTCCTTTGACCCTTCAACCAGGAGTATCAGGGTGGGGAAGATCACTTCCTGGAGTCGGCTCTGCACCACCATCGAAGTGTTCAGGTCCGACAGGATCTTCAGCAGCTCCGTAGATTGCGTCTTGAAACTGGGCGAGAAGGATGCGAACCCAACCAGGTAGGCCGCCTCCACGAAAATGTCCTTGAACTCTTCGTCTGACTCGAAATTGAGCATCGTTAGCCTCAGGGTCACTTGCAGCAGCCTGCACAGACGCTCCACATTCGCCTCCACAAACGTCACCAGGTGCGGCAGGGCGATCCGTGCGAAGTTGTTGAGGATGCGCAGTCCATAGAACAGCAGGCCAAGAGTGTTGGGATTGAGGGTGGAAGGGTCTTCTATCAGTCCCTCACAAAGGATAAGAATACCGCAGCAGTCGTTATCGAGGAAGGGAGAGGTCTGCTCGAGAACGCGCTTGCTGGCCTCGTAGGCAGGAATCTGTACGGTGCTGGTAAGGACGGGACTTAACGCCGAACTTGAGCATGAGGGTATCCAGGAAGGCCAGGCATTTGAGGATGATAAAGCAGGAACTCTCTCCACTGAGAAATCCAAGCATGCGCTGTCGCAGCCTCGAGAACAGTCGTCCGCTAAAAATGAACTCGATGATGTCGTCGCGCAGGTGCTCGTTGAAAGGGTGGCCCAACAGCCGGATGAACGTATTGAGCAACGGTGCGATGTATTCGAAAGGCTCGCGGATGAGGCACCAAACGAGCAGCTTGTAGAGGATGGGGATGCGGTTGGTGAGGACCATGTAGGTACGGTTCTCGTAGATGGAGCAGAACGTCTCGACCAGGCGTATGGCCACCCGAAAGGCCTTTAGAGACTTGCCGATGTCCTGCTTACCGAGAGAGATGATGCGCAGGAAGAACTCCATGAGGTTCTGGATGAGCTTGAACTTGCGGAGCTTGTGGAGTCCCTCCTCGGAATGATCGACGGCGCTGACCAGGAAGGAGAGGGTCTTTTCGAAGCAGTCGTAGTCCCGGGCCTGCGACTTCATGTGATTCTCGAACTCGCTGTTGTACTTCATCAGGTGCTGCTTGATGCTCATGTGAACGGGGAACCGGCCCAGCTCTTTACTCATGATGGCCTGATCGTGTGTCATGGAGCCGTTCTTGATGCGTTCTCGCAGCTTAGTCTCTCTCTTTTTGCGACTGCGCTAATCGCCGCCGGGCCGCTTGAGCTCGGCCGGCTCCTCGTCCTCGGGCTCCTTGTCGGCATAGGAGGCGTCTAGTTCCCGGCCTTCATCCCCCTACATTTCAAATTATCACCATTTCTGATTGATCATTACAGCACAATTACTGGGCTTATCCTCAAATTACATAACCGAACTCTCTCCCCTAGAAGCCATCCATCAGGGTCCGGGTCAAAGTCGTATACTCAGTAAACATCCTCGTCTCCCTTCGGATCGGAGATGGCGGCTGATATGACCTAGGAGGAGAGTCGGGTGCCGCATTCGTTGATACGCTGATACAGCTCATTTGCTAGAGCCCTACCACCCTCAAGGGAGGTAGGCCCTGGAATAGTCGTTCGTCAACGGGTGGAGAGTGTGTGTCCTTGCTGAGAGCGGGGCTGGGGGGAAAACTGTCCAGTTGGGGGCTCAAGTTGCTTTTGACTCGACATGAGTGAGCTCGTCCGCTTGAGCTAGCTTAAATGAATATTAATTCCCTCCAGTGAAGGGTATAGCTTTGCTTCTGAGCGGTACAATTAGAATGCTAGAAGGGGCTGCCCGTAAAATCCTTGCCAAAATCACCTTCGCACGTTTCAGCACTGTTCTTCCTGTCCGCTCGATTCTCATCAAACTACCCAAAGCAGAGCCGCCCACTCTTGGGCCTTTCGCCCTGCAGGAGGGGCAGGCAGTCATCAAATCCTTCGCAAAAATGCCGGTCTTCGCCCAAAAGCGGGGGGATGGCAGTTACTGGGC
Organism: Mimachlamys varia; assembly: GCA_947623455.1. NCBI lineage: Eukaryota > Metazoa > Mollusca > Bivalvia > Pectinida > Pectinidae > Mimachlamys > Mimachlamys varia. The sequence continues at coordinate 3,751 of CANQLB010000024.1, forward strand.
CAATCGCGTACTCATCACCATTATGGAGGATGCCGCCTCCCCCAGATTTCTAGGAGTGGTGCCAATCGACTTAACCGCTATCCTCAACTCAGAGTCGAAACTCATCACCAGTAAATTGGAGGGGTGTGCCGACAAGGAGGCCAGTCTGGAGTACCGAGTCGATTGGGTCAAAGACAAAGACGATGTCAGCTTTGCTGAGGAGGACAGGCTCTATGTCGATAAACTAGCTATCGCCAACTCTGAGGCCCAGGTGCAGCGGCAGTACCAGGCCGGACAGCTAGCAGAGACGGGCCGCCATCTGCACGAGACAGAACAAATCCTGTCAATGCGTCGGCAGGAGTTGGAGGAAAAGAATCTCTAGATAGCGATGCTAAACTAGGAACGAGAGGTACTACTACTTCGACTGCAGAACTTCACTAAGGAGAAAGAACTGGCCAGCCGACAGTTCACAGTCCTCGCAGGAGAAACCAAAAACAAGCAAGGGCAGATGGCCAGCCAGCTGACCTAGAAGGAGCAGCTCATAGCCAAGCTGGAACTGAGAGTGAAGCAATTGGAGAGCGAGTTAGAGCAGTGCAGAGAGGAGTGTGACGGGATGTCGGCGGTTCAGCTAGAGAACCAGCGGATCAAGTAAGAACTGGCCCTTCACAAGTAGGCCGAGGAGAAGGTTAGGGAGGAACTCAACTCTACCCGCTTCAGTCTGGCACGCTCTGAACAGATCCGATCTGAGAGTGAACTCGACTTCAAGGTCCAGCGCGAGCGGGTCATCATAAGCAAGGAGAAGTCGGTGGTCGCCTTCGAGGAGGACTACCGGAGAGTGACGTTCAAGCTGCAATAGCTGCAGGCCCAACTCCTGCAGAAAGACGACTCCCTCTACCAGCAGTCGATGCAGCTGCAACAGGCGGAAGAAGCCCGAACAGCTCAGGCCAAATAGTTCGACGATCTGCTAAAAATCGTCTCGGAGCTGAATGTAGAGCTGTAGGAGGAGCGGAAGAACACGGATTGTCTGAAAGTGCAGGTTGCAGAGATGGCCGGCAGACTGTCAGCCTGCCAAGCTGAGAGCAGAGACGCCGCCCAGGCACTTACTTCGGTGAGACACGACAACGACGCCAGCCTGACCTCTATGCGGGACAAGGTGGAGCTGCTGCGGTATGAGCAGCGCCTGGCTCTTGAAAGACTAGGGTGCGAGGCCGAGCTGGAGTTTGAAGACGGGGTGAGTCTGCTTGAGGATAAGATAGCCCGCCTCAAAGGGCAAATCTAGCGGCAGTCCAGATAGCTGTAAGAGCTGACCCAGTTCGTGCGAGAGAAGGTCGAACTGCTCAACAGCCATGCTAACCAGCCTCCCTACGACCCCGAACTGACCCTCTACCGCAACTTCGAACTCGCTCTGAAGGCGCTACTGCTCTAGTTTGTGGGCCTCCAGGACAGGCTCAGGAACAGCCAAGAACAAGCCACCAAGAACCAGTGGCTGGCTGGCCAGTATACCCACGTACAGGCGAACTTGCAGGAAATCGAGAAGCAGCTGGCCGAGAAGGACTCGTTGCTATTAAAGTACGCGGAGAGGGAGGGCCAAACGATGCAAGCGCATTGTGCTCAGGTGCGCAGAGTGGAGGAGCAATACGACCGCATGGTTGAAGGGTTCGAGCACGAACTCAGCTAGATCGTCGCTGAGCACAACCTCCGTCAGGACCATATAACCTAGCTGCAGGGCAAATTGAATCTGCTCGAACGGTCCATCCTCCATGAGAGGAAGGGCAAAGTAGAGGCTGATAGGCTTTTGCTAGAGAAGACGAGATTGCTGTCCGACCTGCAACAGAAGGAGGCCCATCTCGAGACCCAGCTCGAGCGGAAGCGGGCCGAGAATCGTCGCATCAAGCAGCTCTGCGAAAGGCAGCTCGAGACAGAACTCATGTCTTTCAAGCGTTTAGAAAGAGAGAAATAGTTAGAACTTCAAGCCAAGCAGGTCGCACTGGACTAGGTTGAGAGCGAGCTGACCCGAAATCTTGACCTCGGCAAGCAAACTGCTGAGGAGTTGGCTGCCCTGAAGCGGAACCGGGGCGAGTTGCAGGCGGCGGTCGACGAACTCTCCTGCCAACGGGTGCTTCTATAGAACGAAAGCGAGCAGGCGCAACGATAGGCACACGAATCTAAGACCGAGTTGCTGTTCACGCAGAAGATGTGCGAGGACCTAAAGGGAGAGAACCAGGCCCTCTGCAACCAGATCGAGCAGATGGCCAGCGGGCTCTCCAAAGTGGGGATTCCCAGACCTGACTGCTCCTTGTTTGAGTATCCGAGGCTACCGTGATATGGGCTCTGATTTTTATTGGCAATGGCCAGACAGAGTCGGGCCACTCTGCAACAGAAACTGTTGAGGCTGCGCGAGAGCATGTTCGTGAACGATGGCGTCAGGTTCGACCACCTCTGCCACACCGCCAGACTGGCAAGGTCTTTCCCACCGACTGCCCGGCTCCCCTGTCGGACCCGCAGCCCGCTCGAAAGACTACCAGCGCTATATTCCCGAGTAGGCAAGCGGGGCACTTCAACGAAGAAACTTATGGCTCGTACTGGCTTAGCCATCCCCTGACGAATCGGTTTGCATCTAGCTTTAAATATAGAAGGACTCTGCGACGGGACACAGGCTCTCAGAAGGAGCTTATTCGGGAGATTGACTGGAGGCTGGTCATCTCTTCGCCCCCTTCTTCTAGCTTGTTCTTCGCTTTGAGGAGGGCTCCCACCATCACCTTCAGTTCTTTGTACGGTCCTGTCCCACTTGGCCCTGGCTCCTCTTGGCCCTGCTGCCGCACCCTCACCAGCTCGTCTAAGGTTGCTGCTAGCTTCCTCCTAAGTTCTTTGTTCTCGAATTGGCTGTCTGCCAGCTGGCTCTCCACCTGCAACAGTCCCCTTTCGTATCTGATCTTGGCCTAACGATTCTCTTTCACTGACGCTGCCAACTGCGCCCGGAAGGCTTCATGCTCTTAACGCTGCTCTTCGAAGCGATTCTGTGTGACCTGTTTCTCTTTCTCCTCACGCATGGCACACTTCTCACATCGAGCGTGCTGCAGGGTGTCGATCGCTCCAGCCACCTGCGCATGGAAATCCGCAGCCTGTCTCTCTCGGGCAAGAACTTCCGCAAGCTGCCCCTTGAGGAGTTCAACCTGCTGGACAAGAAGGGCCTTCTACCTCTGGAACTCGCGATGCTGTTAGTCAAGAAAATTCATATGATAAACAGCTTCATTTGTAGAGAAAGCCGACAATCTGCCCCGAGTTCACATCAGTCCCGTTGTTGTCGAAGGTGCTTTTGCCGAACTTGAAGATGTCGACTTCCTTCTTGCCCGAGCTCCCGTTCTTGGTCTGGAAGTAGTTGCCCAGCCACTTTATCGAGAAGTCGTAGTTGACACCTGCCTTTATCTTGACCCCATTCTCCATCATGACGTCGGTTTGTCCTGGCGGGTGGTCGTTTTTGATGAACGTGTGGCTCATTTTGAAGATGGACTTGCGCTCCTCGTACACCTCGATATCGAGGGGGATGGAGATTTCATTGTGCCAGTTGAGGATCTCTGTCTGCACAAAGCCCCAGATGGTTACGTTCTCACTCGTACGGAACCAGATCGCGTCCACCTTGTTGTTGTTGTGCCCCCAGCTGGAGCTGTCCTTCTCGAACCGGATCACCCGATTCAGGTTGCGAATGTTCACGAAATTGAAGATCATCAGGCTGCGGTAGCTCAGCCCCTTCTACAGCGCGTTCAGAAGCTTCTCCGAGTTTTCGGTGCGCTCATGGATGTCCCGCTCCAGCTCCAAGAAATGAGAGTCAACAGTCTCGGTCTACTGTTCCTGGAGGGAAGGGATGAGCTTGGTGGAAGCTTATTTCGAAATGGCTCCAAAGTTCCTCTGCTAGATGGCACGGATCGAGTTAGAGATGCCGTCGTTGTTCTATTCGAGAGAGTATATAAGTCGCTCGATTAGCTGGCAAGCCCGGTCCTTGTCACTGTCGATCCGAACCAGCATCTGCTCCTTGACCGAGTCGTAGTAGGCATCGATTTTCTCCAGGGCAGCTTCCGAGCGCTACAGGAAGGCCTCCCGCTTGCGGATGACGAGCTGATGCAGATCCTCGATGGGGACAAGATGGAGGGAGAGGCGATGGAGGTGGCGCTGGATGCAGTCATCCTCCTCACAGCACAAGTACTAAATCCAGACAGTTCTCGTTCTTGCAAATATACCTGAACGGCCGGTCATGCCTCGGACAGGTGGCTGTATCCATCAATTAGAGACAATGTATTATTTCTGAGCATTGAGGAAGGATGCATATTTATGTTCAGAGCTGTTCCATCTTGCGCAGACTGTCCTGCACTAGGGCCCGCTCCTGTTCGTATCTTGCGAGGGACTCTGCGTTCTCCTGTTGCACTTTTGCCGGCACCTTCTTCTCGTAGTCCTGCACTGACATCTTCTTCTGCATGTTCGCGATCAGGCTTTATTTCTAGCCTATCTTCTTCTGCAGGCGCGCGATCTCTTTCCCTGGGTCGATGAAGCCTTTGATTGACAGGAACACCTGGCACCCCTCCACGATTCCGGAGCCGCACCCCGACGGGATCTCCTTCTCTGAACTGACGGCACGGATGGAAGAGCTCTTGGCCAGAACAGCAATCAGTTCTAAGTCAGGCGGGTTATGCATCAGCCGATCGTGAAGCAGGATGAAACCCTCAGGACGAACACTATTGGGAACGTTGAAACCTGACGAGATCTTGCGGTACTCCGCTGCGATCCGGCTGACCAGATCGAACTGCATGAGGACTTCCTTATCAAGCTAAGGGAAGAGGGTCCGCGGGTAGTCTTCGATGGTGATGCTGGGCCTTTTTCCGGGGTAGGAGGGCAGCTTGTGGTACAGCTCTTCTGTAAGGAAAGGCATGATCGGGTGCAGCAGTCGGAGGCCAGTCTCCAGGCAGCAGAGGAGAGTATTTCGGGCTTCCTATGCTTCGCAGGGTGAACCTTTCCGGAAGACAGGCTTGATGGCTTCTAAGTAGATATCACAAAGTTAGTACAGCCAGAATTGTCGGAAGGCCACCGTGATTTCGCCTAGTTTGAACCTCTCAAAGTGGGAGTTGATTTCCTGGCAGGTTCGGGTCAGGCAGCTCAGGATCCATCGGCTGAGGAACCCCAGTCCAGCCGGCCCAGTAGGACGGCGGTACTGGAAGTCTGCTGGGATGCACATGCGACCGAATTTTATGGTGTTCCAGACCTTGTTGCAGAACTCGCGGTGGGAGATGACCGTGTTGATGTTGAGGTTGATGCTGCCTGACTGTACCGTGTAGGCGAGCAGGCCAAACCGCAGTGCATCTGCCCCGCACTCAGGTATGCCTTCGGGCAGCTTCTTCCTGATCTTGTCGATGCTGCGGTCCTTTTCGCCCTTGGGCAGCAGACTGCTTTCGATCTTTTCCACCAGGCTGGGCAGGGTGGCCCCGTCGATGATCTCAAGAGGGTTGATGACGTTTCCAAGACTCTTTGACATCTTGCGTCCCTCCTCATCGCATACAATCGAGTGCAGGAACACGTATTTGAAGGGCAGCTTGTCCGTCAGCCAGTAGCTCATCATCACCATCCGTGCCACCCAAAAGAACAGGATGTCGTGGCCCGTCTCCAGCACTGTGTTTGGGAAAAACGCACGCATATCCGCTGTCTCTTCGGGCCACCCGAACACCGAGAATGGGAAGAGTCCGCTTGAGTACCACGTGTCCAGCACATCCTCGTCTTGCCGCACATCTACCTCGCGCCCTGGATGCCTTGCTTTAGCCATATTCAGTGCGGTCGCCTCGTCTGTAGCGATGACCCAGCTGTCCTGGATGCAAGTATCTAGCCAGTTTCCATCCACCCTGATTTGGTAGGCAGGAATCCGATGCCCCCACCACAGCTGCCTTGAGACGCACCAGTCCCGGAGACTCTACAGCCAACGATTCCAGGTCGTGATCTGCTCTTTGGGCAAAATGACCAGCTCGCCACTCTTGGCCGCGTCCATCATGCGCTGACCGACATTCTGGCAGTTGATCCACCACTGGGGCCGAATGAGGGGCTCAATCACGTCTTTGCTGCGTTGGCAGAATCCAAGCCGCATGGGGTGGGGATCCTTTCCACGGTAAAGTCCCAACTTTTCCAGTTCCTTAACGATAGCGTTCCTACAGTCGAACCGCATCTGACCTGCGAACATTCCACCCCTCTAGTTAATCCGACCGTCGTTGCTGAATATGTTGATTTGCTCGAGCCCGTGCCTCTTGCCACACTCGTAGTCGTTGGGGTCATGGGCGGGGGTGATTTTCACCGCCCCTGTTCCGTACTCCATGTCAACCAGCTTGTCATCCACGATCACTCGCACCGACCGGGTGGGGTCGAACGGGTGCACCAGTTGCTTGTTGATCAGGTGTTGATACCGGGGGTCCTTTGAGTTAACAGCCACCGCCACATCTCCAAGCATGGTCTCGATCCGGGTGGTAGCGACCACTATCTCCTCGTCGCTGTCCATCACCTTGTATGCGAACTTGATCATCACTCCGAACTCGTAGACCCCCTCGTGACCGGGCACCTTCATCTTCTTGCTGCCGGGGATGTCTTCATACTCCACCTCGATGTCAGAGATGCCCGTTCTAAGGACGCAGCTCCAGTTCACCAGCCTGCTTGATCTGTACACCAACCCCTTCTCATTCAGCCGCACGAAGGACTCCTTCACCGCCCGGGACAACTTCTCGTCCATAGTGAAGACCTCTCGGTCCCAGTCCAGGGAGCTGCCCATGCGGGTGAGCTGACCGATAATTCCACTGCCGTGTTTCTCCTTCCACTACCAGACCCGCTTCAAAAATTCATCACGGCCGATGTCGCCTTTGGTCTTCCCCTCATTCTTGATGAGCTCCTTCTCTACGATCGACTGGGTTGCAATCCCAGCGTGATCTGTGCCTGGCAGGTAGCACACCTCATGGCCCTGCATGCGGTAGTACCGGCAGATCGAGTCCTGCACTGCCGAGGTGAGTGCATGGCCGATATGTAAGTACCCGGTCACGTTCGGCGGGGGCAGCACCATCACAAAGGCGGGTTTCTTCCCACTCAGAACCCGCTCAGCCTCAGCATGGAAGAACTTCTGCTCTGCCCACCACTTGTTCCAATATCCCTCCACATCATAAGGCAGGTACGAATCGGCAATAAGCGCAACATCGGTCTTGCGGGCGATGGCCTCCCGAAGGGGCAGGGTCTGGGGCTGGCGGTCAAGGGCGAGATAGCTGGCAGCCTTAGGCTTGCGAGGGGGCTGGGTGGCGAACCTAGTAAAGATAGATCGATACATCTCGTCGTATCTGGACATTTATTATTTGTTGTAATTCTTTTACGTTTGTATATTCTGATGCCCACGCTCTCCGCCCTTGCTGGCTCACGCTTCTATAACCGCGCCTACCTCGTCGAGGAGCAGCGCAGGCTCCAGGACAGTCAGCTCCGCTGGCAGATCGAGGAGGCCGCCAACCAGCCCAAGATCTCGACCCAGTCCCTGGAAGTGCTCGTGGAGAAGACCCGGCAGCGGCTGATTCGGCTGCTCTGCCAGGCTCAGCACTAAGGACAGGTGTAGTTCAAAGCCCTGGGGTTCGTGATATCGGAGCTGGGCTATTTCAAATTCCTACACTTTAACGACTCGTTTATAAGTGACGCTTTGACCAGTGAGCAACCAGGATTCCGAATTGAATTGCAAGAAGAACTCACCCCTCATCCGATTCGACCAACATTTGCACCGCCTTCTTGAGGAACTCTTGCAATAGCATGGGGGAGGAATCAGGGCGGAACGCGCTTTCTCCTTCTTCCGTGTACTTGAAGACCCTTCCCTTAAGAGCCAGCGGGCCTTGACTGCCCTGCTTCAGGAGTCATTCCAGCCTGATGCCAAAGTGGAGGAGGTTGTCAAGATGGTCAAGTAGGCCAAGCTGCATACCCAGTGCCAACCCATCAGCAGAGAGTGCACGCCTGTAAAACATCCATTTAAACCCGAACTCTCACAATCGACCCAGGTGATCGCCAGCCGAGTCGACCGCAGCAAGCCTCTCTGGGAGAACAAGCCAGTCAGCCCAAAGCGAGAGGAGAAGTTGGATAAGGAGTGCACATTCCAGCCGAATAAGCACAGTCCAAGATCAGTTTCTCGCTCCAAATCGCAGTCTAGAGGAAACGTCGTGGCCAGGCTTAACCACCCCAAGAAGACGCCTGAAAAGGTGCTGCCCCCTGTCGAGGTCAGTCCGTTCAAGGCCAGACAGGTCCCCAAGTCAAGGTGCATCACCCCCAAAGATTACGAGAAGCGGATCAGGCAGATGCGAGGGGCAGGCGAGGAAAGAAGAAGGGAAAAACTGCGGGCCTAGTACATCCCCATTGGAGAAAACTACGAGAAATTGCGCAAACAGAAAGTGGAGCCCTTCAAGGTAGCCTTCAAGGGCAAAAACTCGTTCCGAGCACATACCCCAGAGCATGAACCCAGCAGTATGGACAGCACCGAGTATTCGCTCATGCAGAGAAGCTGCGCTATCTGCGAGGTTAAGATCAAGATCGATCAGCACAACACCGCTATCCTGGAGGTCAGGAACGACTCCACGGCCGCCTAGCTCGCAGAAGAGTTCTGCTAGGAGCACGGACTGGGAGTGGCCCAGCAACGGGCCATCGAAGTGCTGGTGGCAAGGATCCTGGAGGAGGACAGTCTGAGTGTTAATCAATGATGAACTTGATGCCCTCCCACCATCGCTCGCTCTCCTCCCGGCAGTCCATGCGCGATATGCGTGAGCAGATCAACTTACGCAGCCAGCTCTTCGAGGCCGAGATCAACCGCCTGGCTTACATCGGAGCCACCAACCGCACCTTCAAGGATCGAACCAAGAAGGAGCACGAAACAATCAAGGCCCTGGGCCGCAAGCCAAGCGAGGTCTAGCCTCATAGCAAAGACAAGAGGCTGGCGAAGAGTATGTAGGCTCAGTGCCCCTCGAGCAAGAGCCTAACCTCCGTATACTTCCAAAAGTTGAACGACTGCGTCATCCACCAGCTGGCGGTCAAGTACCGCAAGTCCTCATTTAGCTTCGGCCCTAGTGTCCAGCTTTTTTACCCGAAAAAGAAGAAGTTCTCGCTAAGCTAAAGGAATATGCTCTCTGCAGTTGCTACCTCCAGAGAACCGCGGGATATCCCTCCGCCTAGGAAGGAGCCCTAGAAGAGATAGGTCAAGGTGAAAAAGGAAGCCACTACCGACCTGGAGGATCAGCTGATCGAAAGAATCGCGAACGAAAGTCCCTCGACTGCGAACGAGTTGGTGAAGAACAATCGGAGTCGAGTGGCAAACTTGGTGCGGCGGGTGAAAGAGAAGAAGTCAAAACTGATGATGGCCCGCATGATTACAGAGATCCAGGAGAAGAGGCGGATGCGCTCCAAAGAGGACCAACTACGCAAGACGGCCACCCTGACAGTCGGCCTGAAAACAGCCCAGTGGTTCTTCGAGCACATGCGGTACCGGTGAGGCAAAGAAGATAAATGGATCAGATGTTGAGGTCGACCTGCACCCCGCCCTTGATGTTGAGGAAGTTCTTGAGGTTGTTGTTGAGGCAGAGGTTGACATCCACTCTATCGGGGATGTTCTTCTTGAAACACAGGCTCATGTTCAGGTTGTCCTGCAGCTTGGCCTTCACCGTCGTATTCAACTGGGACACGTCTCGCTGGATGACCAGGCTGAAATCATGGCGACCGCTTGCAATGTCGTACCCGTGCTCGGCCCCCATCGCGATCTTGCCCTCCTGCTTGAGCAGCAGAGTGCTGGTAGCCTTCCCCAGTACTGATAAAGGTTTGCCCTCTGCCGTTGCACTGTTCCAGCTGTCCTCGGTCCTGAAGTAGAAATCGAAGTACTTGTGGCAGTATCCCATCAGCAGACCCTTCTTTACGAGCTTGTGGTCGGTCGCGTTGGCCACTCCGTAGGCCGAGAACCGGCCGTCCCCATTCTCGATGTTGCAGCGGCTGTACACGAGCAGGTGCTCGGGCGAGATCTTGAGCCGAGAGCTGACAGTGGATTTGATGCCATAGCTCTGGAACATACCGGTGAGGGCAGCACGAAGAGTCCAGTCCTTGAAGGAGCGGTCAGAAGCGAAGCTGAAGCCAAGGTTGTACCTTTGTGTGTTCTGGAAGATTTCACTGGGCTCGATATGTATCTTGAGGGAGTCCTTCTTGAGCCGGAACCAGAGCCAGCCAAAATTGTTCATGAAGTTGGTGGGCATGTAGAGCTTTACCTCTTCGGAAAGGGAGTAGTCTGCGGCCAGAGTGGCCTTGATGGCGAGGTTGGTGCCCTTGCGGTTGGAGCTGGCCACCTTGAGGGCGAAGGGTTTGGTGAGGAGGTTGTCATCGATGAAGGAATAAGGGTAGCGGCCCAGAGAGGTATACGGCTCCTGTTGGTTCACGAATGGCTTGCTCATCAACAAGATATATGCGTAATCCCGACCCCACTTAAAACCAATATCTAACAAAAATTAGTAAGGACTTTCAATGGTAGACGCTCAAACGAGTTAGCTTGTGGACTTTGTTCAGCGACATGCTCTCCCGGAATGTCCTTCGCTTCGGGTCTTTCGACCATTCGTTCAGCACGCTGTACTCGCCTGGGCCTGGCACGCCTGAACTTTTTGAGGGCTTTTTTGATCTCGTCGGTACCTTCCGCAGGGGCGGCTTCTTCTGGGCGAGGAAGGCCCGGTTGAAGGTGGTGTAGGACAAGGGTTCGGGCGCGAACTCGGCCTTATCCTCGAACCGCTTGGGAATTGCTTTGATCTTTGAAGCAGTCAAGGCCTGTTTTTGGCGATAGGCCAGCATAGAGCTTTCGGGGGTGGACCTGTTGACTCTGATCTGTTTGATGAGCATGCGAGGGCAATAGGCCCCTGGACCGGGACTGAGATCAGCCTGGAGTATGGACTCATCCAGGTAGCTCTGCCGGATGGGCTCACTCTCCTTCCTGGCCAGTCGGGTCATCGAGTGCGTCTTGCGGACTGACTTGAAATAGGTGGCTGGACTGGGCGTCGGGTTTCGCTAGTTCTGTCTGAAAATGATGTCGATATAGCTATTGCGATGGATGGGAGGAGGGGTCCTGCGAGGGCGAGTCCAATGGTCAGTGGGGTCGTAGCGGGGTCCGGGGTTGGTTCGGTACTGGTGGCAGTACTAATCGATGAAGGTGGTTCTGCGCACAGGTGAGGCATCAACCTTTTTCTGGGCAGTGCTCCCGTGATACTCCGTAGGGACCCGGTATCCCTCGATGGTGGCCTGCTCGGGAATGGTGAATTGTGCCTAATAGAGTCTCCGAATATCGGCCATTTGATTATAAATAACTGAAAGTGGACTTTTTTCTGTGTGGTAACATTCTTGTAACATTCATGGCGATTTGCGCTTGGACAGTCTGAGGGAAAGGGCTTCCCAGCTGTTGAACCGCAGCAGGTTCTCTTGCAGCGTCGTGTACGCAGGCCGCTCTTCCAGTAGCTTCTCTAGCAGTCTGTAGACGGCCACCAGACTGCGCTCGAATTCCTGGATGCCCCAGCACTCCATCAGCACATGGTTGCGGACCACATCCTCGTACGCCTCCCTGGCAGAGGTGAGCACGCCCATCTTGAAGATGAGTCTGCTGATGAACTGCTCAGATCCATGCTTGAGGATCCAGGCAAATAGCTGCAGGTACTGCTGGAGGTAGAGACTGCTGAGCTTGCAGTCGAAGAACCAGACGGTCAGGATGTGCCAGATCGACTCGTCCATGCGCTCAGCCACGTCGATACCCTCCTTGAACGAGGCAAGGGCTAACCGGATCACTCGGATTATCCTCAGGCGCTGTTCCCCAATCTGGAAGGCGATCGCAGTCCCGTCCATTGCAAAAACGACCTTCTTGTGGGCACTGTGCAGCAGGATCACTGCGTTGGCGAGTGGCAGGAGGGCGGCCTCGAATGTAGGCTGGAAGTTGGGCAGGTATGCCTTAACAGTCTCGTGGTCTGAAGTGAGCAGGACTTCCAATAGCTTGCCCAGCTAAATGCCGAGAGATGGCTAGTGCTTGGGAATGGATTTTTCGTAGACCGAGTAAAGCAGCTTGTGTAGATAGTTCTAGTAAACGTGTTCCAGGAGCCCTGAGCTGAGCAGTTTGCTTAGGATCAGGCGTGTATAAGGGATAGATTCGGTCCTGCAGTTGCTAACAAGGGATAACATTAGTCGCACGTTGCACACACACCACTCCTCTATGCCCTGCAGCTATAGCGACACGTTTCGGATCGTCTCCAGTACTTCTTTCCGTAGAGGGTACAGCGCCTTGAGCTTGGTTCGACTGAACCCGTACGCAGTGGGCTCCTTGGGGTGAGTCCTGCCCTCAATGTACTCGATCTTTATAGGCGGAGACGAGGAAGACTGCTTTTCGGCAGCTCTTGACAGTACATGCTCCTGCGAGATGGCCACCCGCTCGATAACGACCCCTCGGCCATGTTCTGGCACTACCTCGTAAGTGATGGTGTTGATGCGAACCGGCCTGCGCTTGATTTAGTTGAACTCGCTGTGGAGCGGGCAACCTTGGGAATCGGGATGAGATTGTGACGGTACTGGATGGGAGAGAGTCTGGGAGGAAAACTATAAAAGGTGGGGTCCTTGACCTTGAGTTCGCGGCTCTTCATGAGCTCCTTCTTCTTTAGGAGGCTGAGATCCTTGGTGGCGAGGTTGACGGTCAGCACCTTGAGGAAGTCAAGCCCGTCGAGCACTTCGAGGAGGTCTGAGTTGAAGTGCTCGGGCAATTGCAAATGAGTGGTGGGCGAGAGCATCTCATGCAAGAGGGTGAACACGTATCGGCTCTCCAGATAGAGGTACAGGCCCCTGAGGATCTTGTGGCGGCAGAGGGTGTTCAGGAAAGTATACGGGCGGAACACCAGCAACGCCTTCAGCACCTCCGTGATGTGGTTTATAATTATCGTCCGCTTATCGATCTTCTTGAACAGCTCATCTAGCATTCGGAAGAACAGGTCACAATAGTCGTTGTTCACTGAGGCGAGTATTGACAGGTTGGCGGGCAGTTCGATCAGTTCGCAGGCCTCTTGGCTACGCAGGTTGCTCGGGGACTCTTCGAGCTGGTCGTGCTGCCGCCCGTACTGCAACCAGCTTTCGCGGTCCGGTTCGATCTCGTCGGGAAAAATAATGAAGCTGTAGAAAGTCCGCAGATGGTCCTCCTTGGCAAACTAGGAGTACTCGGGGAAGTCGTTAAGACAACCCTACTTAAGCACCATCCACCTTTCAAAAGCATCCGCCCGAAACTCCAGCTCATTGGAGTTGCTGAGGCTGAGTTCCTGCTCAGAGAAGTAGCTGATGTTGCGCTTGACAGGCTCACGGTCCATAGGGGTGGACCCACCGATGCGATTGCCGAGGTTGAACTTCTCCTTCTGGGAAGTGTACAGGTAGAAGGACTGTGCTATGACAGGCTGATTCTTCGTGTTCTTGCTGAAGATTTTGAAGATATCCATCTTCTCTGCGAGGTTGACGCCGGGGCGGTTGGCAGTGCCAGCGAGAAGGGAGGGCAGGATCTTCATGGTGTTCTCCTTGATGGCCGGCAAGTTGGCCAGCAGGAAGGATCCCTCGAGCCGCTTCTAGTTCTTCTCCTCGAGCGAGCCGATGAACTCGACAGCGTTCCATATGTAGTAAAGGTAGTAGGTACGGTCGCAGTACTTAGCGATAAGGGCCTCGATCAGATAGAGTACGGCCCGCTGGTTGATCACCGAGCAGATCAGCAGGTGTTTGAAGATCTCGGTGTCGATTGGCACCGTTTCCTCCTTCTTCTCGTGGATCAGCATCGCCGAGATGATCTTGCAGGCCTTCCGCAGTAGCTTCAGCTGGGAGATCTCGTTGCCCTCGATAAGCACCTCCCGCAGCAACCGTAGCGGCTCAAACATCATTAACTTCCATTTTCATGAACAAGCGCGAGGACCTCAGCCAGCTCAAACGCAGGATCGCCATCCGTGCCCGCCACACCCAGGACGACGACAAGGAAAGAGATAGGGATAGGGACAAGGAGGACCAGCGAAAAGAAATCCCCTTCCGCCTCTACGTCAAGGAAAATAACCTGTTGGCCTGCCGCAAGAAACTGATCGAGGAGGCTCCTGAACTCAGCTCTAACAAGGCCTTCCGTCACGCCGGAATCGACCGCTAAACTCTGTATATCGAGGTCCTCGCACTCAAGAGTCCCGTCCTCACCAGAAGCCAATAACGAGCTATCTGACAACAACACCAAGCTTAAGGCCCGTATGCAGCTGCTCTAACGCGAGAACGAGAAGATGGCCCGCGCTCTTGAGGACGAGTCCACCAAGGCCTTCACGAAAACGGCAGATCTGTCCCGCCTCAAGAATGCAGAGCCTCTGCTCAACTCGGTACGGGCCATGAACCGTGAGCTCAAGAAGGAGAACACTGAGATCAAGGCCGAGTCCCTTAAACTGAAGCGGCAGTTGCGGTTCACCCGCCTCAAAGAGCTGTAAAGCGAGAACAAGGACCTCATCGACGAAGTCATGCGTCTAAAGGCCCTCGCAGAACGCCAGGACAAGGAGCTCAAGCCTGCCAAGCCCCAGTCCGGTGACCCCGTCAAGGCCGAGCTTTTTAGCTAGAACAACCGTCTTAAGCGTGACAACAAGGAGCTACTGCAGAAAGTCAAGAGCCTTGAGGAACAAGAGGAGGAGTACCGCGCTAAATGCCACGAGGCTGAGCGCAGACTCTACAAAGAGCAACACCTCCGCAAGACCCTAACCTCCAAACCCCGCAGTCTCAAGGACAAGCCGCGAGAGTCCCTCGATCCTCTTACCGAGCTGGATGAGAAGGACAAAGCTGCCGAGAAGGCCATCAAAATGAACAAACCCCGCAGCCACAAGTACGTTCCAGCCAACCCCGTCCCCAAAGTGGCCCGCGATCGACAGCTCGCCGAAGTCAGCCAGCAGCTCGAGCTGAGCCGGATCAAATAGAGCGAGATGGAGGCGGGGATCAAAGACAGGGATGCGCGGATAGCGGACCTAGAATCACAGCTGCAGTCATTCCTGTAAAACAAGGGACCGGACATACTCCTTATCGAGAAAAACACGCCATTGGTTCAGCCTGCCGCGGATCAGCTGGATGAGGCCTTGCTCTTCATCCGTACCGGATAAAGGCGCACCGAGTGTCCGTGCAGGAAATGCTGGGCTACCTCCTCACTGAACAAAAAGAGCAGTCCCTGGGGCAGACCCGGTCAACTTGGCCAAAGAACCTTTCGGCCTAAACGAAGGCTACATTTCCGTCATCGTCCAGTTTCTCTTTTTCGACTAGGAGAAGCCGACTGTCTACAGTCTGGAACTAATGCGAGACACTACTCAGCTACAGAAGGCCTTTACAGAGGCGCTGGGTCCGGTCTCCCTGACAGACGAGAAGGCCGAGGAGGAGGTGTTCGTGCAGGTGGCGGAGCTCATAACCGCATACTGTGAATACATCGAAAACTCCTTCTACGCCAAGCGGAACGGAGAGGGCACTATTTCGCTAACGAGCATGGTGGAGTTCTTCCAGCAGATCGAGCTGGAGCAGAAGTACATCGAGTTTATCGTGGTGCAGATAATCCTGGAGAGCGCCTCTCTGCAGCGACTGAACTACTTCGCACTGTTTGAAATCTTCTACCTGCCCATGCAGTTCGGCAGTGCCGGGGAGATGGGCCCCTCGCCCCTGGAGACGGGGGTGGTGGAGGAAGTCGAAGAGGAGTATGAGGAGTCGCACTCGCGACTACATCTCACCGAGGAGGACCCCGTCTAGTGACTTTTCTTGGTAAAACTCCTTTTTTTACAATGATTATCACAGAAATACAAGTCAGTTGGGTTAGAGTCCTGCCTCTCGGGAAACCTAGTGAAAAAGCTGCTCGAATTAGCTTTGACAAGCTTTTGAGTCAGACTCGCATTTCAGCAGCCTGAGTCGGCCGAACTGCAGCTTGGCCATAGCTCTCCGAGTGATCGTCTACACAACCTCAATGTGCTGCTGCATGCATACTGCAAAGGCAGTATGGTCAGTAGAATGCTGTTAAAAGCATTTGCGATCGATCGGAAAGGCGTCTTCCATGGCCTTGACAAAGCGGTCCGCTGCGTTCTAATAGATCTGTTCTGCCATAAATAATCTTTGATGTACTCCCACCGATCCAGGCCCCTGACACGTTCCCGCTCTGTCAGCTTGTCTAATTTCACCCCCCAGCGATATCATTAGGAGCTTGCCTGTGTGATCGAGCCTCAGGGGGGCCGTGGGGGACTTTTTATCGGCAATTTCGAGGCTGCTGAAAACTTGGGGTCGCTGGGCCGGGAGGGCATCGGGGCGGTACTGACCGTCTGTCATGACGCCGGATTGTAAAGCCTATACTTCCGGTACGGGATCGACAACTGGGTGATTTCGGTGCAGGATCATGAGAGTGCGAATATCCTGACGTATCTGGACTTGGCCGTGTCCTTCATCGAGCAGAACCGAGCTCGAACCAACGTCCTGGTTCACTGCATGGCCGGCATTTCGCGCTCCGTCTCGGTTGTAATCGCCTACCTGATGCGTTCGGGAATGACCCTGCACCACGCATTTTCCTTCCTCAAGAGCAAGAAGAGCAACATCAATCCCAACCCCGGGTTCATCCAGCAACTGCAGATCTACGAGCGAGGCCTCTTCCACAGCTACGGGTGGGACCAGCGCGGCTCCGACTACGAGGGCAACAGAAGACTGTTAGGGCCCGAAACACTAAATCGTTCCCGAATGAGGTATGGGTGGAGGGACTGGTCGTGATAATGATATGATTATTTCAGGCTTCACTAGCGTACTTGAATCAGCTCTTCTTACTCAAAGTGCTGGGCGCTCTTCAGAGGCAGGAAGATGCTCCACCAGTGGGGTAGTTCGTGCCCCCAGGACTCTGAGTAGCAGCCCGCGTAGAGGGTTCGCGGTCGGACCAGGCAGGGGGTTGAGGGCGAGGCCTGGTTCCAGGAGAGGGCCGGCTGCTCCAGCCAGATGATGGTTGCCAGGGCTGAGAACAAGCAGAGCGAGAGCAGCAGCATGAAGGCCGTCGAGGCATAACACCCCTCCACATTATCACAGTAGTAGCAGAACGCGAATACCAGCAGAAACACTGTCTTGGGAAAGTACATAATTGCGAGCTGTGTCCGCACAAAACATACAGAGAAGGCCTCCGTCAGTAGTGCGAGGACAGCCAGGTGGAAGGAGTTGTAGCCGGGGCGGGGTTCATGCAGGAAGTGCATGATGTTGGCTGTCGTCAGGTAGAGGGTTGTGCCCATACAGAAGCCCAGCTTGCAGAGGGTCCATGCAAGGCAGCAAGCTCGGGAGGTTCTTGCTTGGTTGGGCACGAGGTAGAGGCCCACCCAAGGCACAGTATCAAACACGAACTCCTCATCCTTGAAAGGCAGCATGATGATTGCCACCACTCCAGGCACAACCTGCAAGGCAAGATGAACAGCGAGGCTGCAGGTTGCAGAGAGCAGGTATAAGTTGACGAGTATGCCAAAAGTGCTCCATAGCGCTGAGGAGGTGCTGTCAGGGTTGAGCTCATCAAGAAACGAGTCTCCGTAGATCACCAGCCGGGTGTGGTTGAAGGTCTGGCGCAGGGCTAGTGTGAGATGGTTGACGTGGACCAGATCCTTACCCAGTAGAGAAATGAACCCTTCCTATTCCACTAACAGATAGACTCCCTTGTATCGCACGCCCTGGTGGTCCTGTTGGTTCAGGCTTAGTACCACTGAGTCGAAACTCCTGCCGATCACCATACTGGCATTTCTCACCACCCGCTCCAGTCCAAGACATTCGTTCTTCCCTACAGCAGGCTTTGTCTGCTTCCCCGCGAGTTCAAGCAATTCGGGCCATGCGCCTTTTTGGAAGAGAGTGAAGTAGACGGGGGATCCGGCCTTGAGGCTGGTGTTGATGAGGGCGTGAATGCCGGGCTACTCGAAACAGGCAAGGAAGGGGTTGCGGGGCTGCACCACGAGGTGGGCGTAGAGCAAAAGCAAAGAGTAGAAGAGGCAGATAGAGAAAGTGGCGAGGGCGAGCAGGTAGAGCAGTCCCGCAGGCACGGTTTTCAACAGAGCCTGCGTGTGTCTGTAAATTTACCTTTCATAGATCATTTTTAAGGGTCATTCACACTCGGCACTTCCAGCCCAGCACTGCCCCGCAGCAAACCAACTGCAGCACCAGCAGCCACACGCAGGTCAAACTCTCGCTCGTGGGGCCTTTTACCACCAGGAACAGATTCAGCAGGTTCAGATTGCTCGGGATGCCCTCTAGCTTGTTTCTTGCGAGGTTGTACCGTGGAAGACGGTGTCGGGGGCAGGGAACCAGGCCGAATAGTTGAGGAATTGAGTAAAGGAAGTTGAACACCTGCGGAACTAGCATCCAGAGCAAGGTGACCCCGCTGTTCGTCAGGAAGCTGCAGGCCACCATCACTCCGCCTGCCCAGAAACACAACGTGTCCCCCACGAACAGTTGCGAAGGGTATCGGTTGTAATAGAAAAGCACTAGCAATCCTCCCAGTGCAGACACCAACACCAGACAAGCCAGCTTCGCCCGTTCCCCCAAAAGAGGCACCTTCCAGGCCGCATCGACCAGCATCGCTGCACACACGATGATGGACTGCCCAACCTCAAGGCCATTAATACCAGCGTAGATGTTGATCGCGTTGGGTACAAAGGTTGACATCAGGACCATGAATATCGGTATTAGCCTGCCCAACTCGAGCTGCATGCCCAGCACGGGCAGGTAGATGGCCGTGCTTCCATCGAAGAGCAGAGCGGCAGGCAGTGCACACATCATGGAGAGGAAGGCTTTGTACCGCCAGCGGATCTCAAGTACGTCGTCGTAGAAGCCGACCAGCAAGTTGAAAAAGATGATGAAGTATGCGGAGTAGAGTTTCAACAGGGTCTAGGGATTGGGACGGGTCAGTAGCGGTAGAAAGAATAGCATTCCCATGTTTGCACAGGCGGGACCTAGGCCCTGGCTCTCGGGGATCCTCTCTTCAGCCCCTTTTCGACCAGTCTTGTTGATATCTTTGCCGAAGATACCCCGGGTGAGCACACTGACACGTGTGGAGGAGATGACCCAGCAGGTTGCGAGTGCCGTGAAAAGACAGATGTTGAGGGGCAGGAGCAGGGTTCTACCGTAAGCCAGGCCTAGAGCCGCTGCGGCAGGCAGGCCCACAATAGCCATCTGGAGTGTCGACATGATAAATAATGCGTCGAGAAACCTCACTTTTGAACGTTATGGCCCAGGAGCAGAGGCGACCCTACCGTTTCTACGGCCCGCCCCTGACCAACTCGGTCAGCTGGCTGTCAATGGTGCAGATGAACTGCTACGACGTCATGCGCTAGAAAGTTCAACAGCCGCTCAAAAAAACAAAAAAACCTATGAAGGTGGTGTCTCGACGTCGGTTCAAGCCTCGCGGGCTAAAGAAAACCTAGAGCGAAGAGGTGTTCACGTACCTGGACATACACCTAACGAATGTGCTCAACGAGGAGATCAGCAACCTAGTGAAGACATCCA
The DNA here is from genome assembly GCA_947623455.1 of Mimachlamys varia. Taxonomy (NCBI): domain Eukaryota; kingdom Metazoa; phylum Mollusca; class Bivalvia; order Pectinida; family Pectinidae; genus Mimachlamys; species Mimachlamys varia. Next base: position 23,287 of record CANQLB010000024.1, read on the forward strand.
AGAAGATAAAAGAACTGCGGACGGAGAAGCTGATCGAGGAGGACGAGATGCGGCAGTCCCGCACCCCCAACACGGCCAACCTCATCCGTGTCTTCAAACGGCCTCCCCGTGTCACCTGAGCCTTTGGATTTGTTTGACTGCAACTTCACTAGTCCGTCTTTATTTTAACTTCTCTTATGCTTAAAGAGAGCGAGCTGACCAAGCTTATTGGGCCTCCCCCTTAGGCCCGGCTGGTCGAACACCCTCGTCAAGCCCTTACTAGCCGACCTCCAGTACTCCATCCAGTCCAATGGCGTTCCTAAACGCGCCTTATTCTTCCATGTTGAATACTGTCCCTCGGAGGTCCAGGCTATCGCGGATCTGCGCACTGCTCTCGCTGATCTAGGCGAGCCCAAGCTGGATCCGGCCCAGTGGGAGGACCCCTTCCTGCTGAGGATGTTTTACTCGGGCAACCAGAAGACGGATCTAACTGTGGAGCGGATTAAAGAGGTGGTGGAGTGGGGCGAGGGGCCTTAGATGAGCGAACCGTGCTTCGAGGAGCTGCGCAAAGGCACGTTCTACCTGATGGGACGGGACCGTCTGTGTCGGCCCAACATCGTGCTGAACCTGACGAGCTTCAAGAAGGAGATCGGCAAGGACGTGTACCTGCCTGCTCTAAACTACCTAATGTCGGTGATCCAGAGGCACGCGTTCCTACCGGGCCGGGTCGAGAGCTGGAACTTCATCATCGACGTCAAGAACTCGGGGATTATGGATATCGAAATCAGCATGGTCAAGGAGGTCATCAACAAGCTGTCTCGCATCTACCCCGGCACCCTCTACAAGATGTACATCCTAAACCCTTCCTTCATAGCCCGCACTATCTGGGCCTGCGCCAAAATCATCATCCACCCCGAGACCCTGGCTAAAATCATGCTGCTCCAGCCTGACTCCTTCCCCGAGATGTTCGCCTCTATTGATCCTTGTCAGCTTTAGACCAAGTACGGTGGCAGCAAAGAGGATATGCAGATCTACTGGCCGCCCTCGCTCAATCCCCTGTAGCCTGAGCCCGAGCCCCTCAGACTTGAGTTCAAGTAAGAAGTTTCCGCCACACCGAACTTGCTCCGAAGCCATCTCAGCTTCGGACACTCCGAGCACGACGGCACCCAGAGCTTCGTCTTACCGGACACGATGTCGCGCTACCGTGAGCCGGACGACGACCTGCGATCCTGTGAGAGTTTTCGCACAATTGTGAACAACGATAGCCTGAGGAGCAAGAGTATCAACTCGAAGTAGCTGATACGAGCGACGCCACTGCAGAGGGAGCAGATAATGATCGAGGCCCCTTACCTCGAGCACGAGAAGAAGGGACTCTGCCTGTTAGTTTGACTCAATATTTAAATGCTTGACAAAAGGGTCGATCAACTCGAGAAGGAGAACCGCTAGCTCCGCACAAAAAAACTAGGAACTCACCAAGGAAATCAACGAGCGCATGCTCAACTACTACTGGCAGAATACTCGTTCTAACACTCCCTCCAAACGTGCCCTCAGCCCTCAAAGGTGCACTCGCTGTGCTGATCTTAGCACCCAGCTCGCACAGGCCAAGGATGCCGAGCAGGCCCTTAAGGGCAGCTTCGAGAAGCAGCTTGATCAAGTCAAACGTGCGGCTGAATAAAGGCCGCGGCCATTGCCTGCGCATCACGAACGAAAGGAGGGTGTGGTGGAGGCGGTGGTCGTGCTAGAGTCGATGCAGGTGGAGCAAAAGCGGATGATAGACAGCATTCGCCTTCTGCAGTCCGAACTCTGGAAGGAAGTGACCTCTCTATTCTAAGGCCTGCAGAGCCACTTGCAGGCAAGTGCAAAAGATCTGGAC